>VDFB02053652.1:0-31701 GCA_007258455.2 Sequoia sempervirens
AAATAAAACACAAGAATATTTTGGTTTAGATTGTGATATTTTTTACTCTCCCATAAAGGAGGGTCTAAAATCTAACAAACCATAATCATCCCCAAAACATGTGTTTAAAGATGAATTGTTAGTTGTATTTGATTCTTTGGACTTTGGTGGAAAGATTTTAGACCTCCCTTTCAAACAAGGTGTAAAATCTAATGACCCCCAATCATCATATAAGAGCTTTATTGTAGGTGAAAGACAATTAGGATTACCATCAAATTTTATAGGTTCTACCTTTGAAGTTGTAATCAAAGTACTAAGAGAGTTGTAAATGTTATGATTATGTTGAACTTGTGAATTGCAACTTTGTTTATCTACTTTAACCATGTATATTTGATTATTATATTCATACTTCATATCATGGTGAAGAGTAGATATGACTCCCTTCATGGCATGAATCCACAGTCTACTTAGGAGAAGGTTGTATGAAATAGTTCCTAACATGATATGGACAAGAGTAGGAAAGACCATGAGTCCAAACTCAATCCAGGTAATATGACCATTCCTAATGGTTTCTTATTAACATTTTCAAAGCCATGAATATTAAAATTATTGGGTTCTATGAGATTATTTTCCACACTAATTTTATCTAGGAGATCAATGCTACAAACATTACGACCCGCTTCATTGTTTATGAGAGTGTGCTTAACTCTAGTTTCATTAATGATCACCTTTATCATTAAGGCCTCATGTTTATTTTGGATATCAAGAGAGGGTAATTCATGTTAAGGGAATGTAATATCTAACTTTTTCACTTGCATACAAACAAATGAGGTGGCTACATCATTCAGTCTAATATAATATGGAACATTGGTCTTCTAAAAATCTCTTAGAGCATCCTATTGTATCTAGGTGATGTTTGAATCAAAGCCCAAAGGGAGATGTTTTCTGGAGTATGATAAATTTTCTCAACAAGATCATACTCTTTACCACTATGTTGAGGAATGCTATATGTGTGAGCAATTATGATAACTTGGTTGTTGTGATACATGATTACTAGTGAGTTACCTTGCAAAGTTTAAGATATGACCTAGAGGTTTTGGTTTGTTTTGAGGTGGTCTTATGATGGGAGGTGATTTAGGAGGTCCACTAGTTAAAGGAGATCCAATTGTCAATTATGTGTTCATAACCTCAATTGAGTTATCTACTTGTTGATGACCTTCTATTGAGGGAGGATCTAATGTCAACTTAACATCTTCATATATTCCATCCGTCTTACTAGTTTTTGAAACAAATGTATCAATGATTTCATCCTCCTATGTTAAAATGTTCTCACAATTAGGAGGGATATTATGATTATCATGAGTATAAATTATTTCATTTGTTGGAATGTTAGAAGCCTTAGTGGATGATCTAGGTTAGATGAATTCTTTAAGGGCTTCATCTAACATGTCAAATTCATCACAGCTAAATGCATTGGTAGGTATATAATGCACTTGTGGAAAGAGATCTAACATGATTAGATTAATATGCTTTCTCCAAGATTAATTACTAAATTTCAATGGTGATTTAGTTTTACACACATTAAGGAAAACTAGGACTAAAAATAAACTTACAAACTTGTTACAAAGACAAATCTGAAAATTAGATTCCAAAACTGCAATCTAACAACAAGTATGTTTCTACGCCCAAAATTTTAAGAAAATTTGGAAGGAAAGAGGTTCCTAGGGCACCTATGTCCTAGTTAGGGTTATTCTAAAATTTTAGTTTCAAAGGAAGAGGTTATAGGAAATGACTATGTGATAGTGTGCAAACCCTAGTTTTGAACTATATTTATTTCTACTTTATGAATTTCCAAATGTTGCAATGTAATGTGACAACCTAGGGTTTTCAAAATCTAGAAAAATGAAATGAAATTTATCTCAATTATGCAATGTTCAGAAAATGCATGCAATGTACTTACATATCTGATAATTTCCAATAGTAAAATGCAAAAAAAATTACAAATCCATAATGAGCTAAGAAAAGTAACACTTTCTTTTCAATTGTAACACTACTTTTTGCAATTTAAATATCCAAAATAGAAATCAGACAATAGAAACATATTGTGAGAACAAAAATAGAAATATAAGCCAATTTTGAGCCAAAACTAACATGAAAAAGGTACCTAGGGTGCCTATGTCCTAGATATGGCTTTGGAAAATTGAAATTTTGACTATCTTTATTATTGTCTAGTGTTTTCAAATATGTGTGCAAACATATCTGACAGTGGAATATTTTTGAGATTTTGCTAGATTTATGATTATGAACTTCAAAATTCAAATGTGCAACAATGTTGAAAGATTTTGAACAATAAATAGAAATTTTGAATGTAATTTCTAGATATAAAATGAAATAATTGACTAATTTCAAGATGCCAAATTTTGAAAATGATGATTTAAAGCAATTTTGAATGAAGACTATGCAAATTTTCACTTTTTTGACCTAGATGAAAGATGCAATTTGAAGGAAATGAACAATTTCAAATTTTAATGACCTAATGAATGCAATTTAAATGTGCATCTAATTTAAGATGACTAAAATGAACCCTATTACAATTCACAATGAAATATGATATGCATTTTTTTGGACTTTAATGACTTTTTAGAATGTAAAAATTAAACCCTATATGAGAATTGCAAAGAAATACAAAGAAAAACCTAGATCTAGGATGCATTATTGTATATTACAAAAGTTTTATGATGTAATAATGTTAGGTTCACCAAAATTTTTTGATGAAAAATGGGTCCAAGGTCTAATACATAGAATAATAGGATCAATCCCTTTTACAAAAGAACATTAGAATGAAAATTGAGGTATTTAGATTATATTGCAACCAAGAAAGTGAGCCAAATCAAACCTTGATATGATTCTTTAGGGTCTTGGAAATGAATTGGAATTGAAATAATTAACCTAATTAAACTATGCGTGCCTTAGAATGAAAATGCAATATTTTGTGAACTGGGAAATTGTAAAAGAAATTTTGACACCAAATTTGAGTTGAGGATGTTGTGCACCTATGATATAAATTTCAGTTACAGTTTTTAGGACATTGGAGCTGAGAGCGTCACTATCCTGCTAGGTAGTTTTCAAATCTATTTTTTCAATCCTCAAGTGTAAGATTTGAGCTTCTAATTTTTGTTTGCAAACTGATCAAATCATAGTTGAGTATGTGTAGGATCATCATGGAAAAAATAGGCCCTTAAGTGGTGAAAATTTCAAAAAAATTAGAGTTAGGAAACTTGACGTAAAAATTTGAATAAGTTATCTATATTATTTCAAAAATTCTAAGATATTTCAAAAATATCTAAGAATAGAATCTGTAGCAAAATGAATGTAGTTTCTAAACTACTAGGTTTATTTTTTTTTTAAATATTATTTGGTAAAAATTTGAAATTTCAATTTGAGTAATTTAAATTGTGGAAAAATAAGTAGGTGTCTATCTCTGACCACCCTCTAACAACAATAAAATGATATTATTTTTTATAATATTTTATATAAGTAGAGGAATCATGTTCTCGATGTGATCGGTGACATATTTTTTTGTAATTTTTTTACCAAGTAAATAATTAATTATGATTTTTATTACAACTTTTAAAAAATATAAAAACTCATATGTCCGGACCACCTTAACTGGTCAAACTATGAAATTCCATATTTTTTTTAACTTATAGTATGTGAAGCATAGAATGTACACATGTTTCAGATTAAAAAATGTGATATCGCTTGAAAGCTATAGATGTTTTTCAATCACTTATCAATGTGACTTTAGATTATAATTCAAATAGAAAATGAATAATAATTATTTATTAAATTCAAAGGAAAGCATAATTTATATTGGTGGAAAGCTAAGAATCTCCTTTAAAAACACTTTTCGTTTCATCAATTTTGGGTAAAAAGAGAAGTCATTAGCCACATACCCATCATATCACCACTTTTTGGCCCATCATGATCTTCCACATACCCAATTGGATATTTCTATAAGTGTTTTTGTGAGATGTCAAGGTGTAGGGTTTCAAATGAAACAATGAAAAAAGTATCTTCAAGCTTCCTTTGATCCTCTTCAACCTGAAATCTACACATTCACAAAGAGAGAAAATGTTGGGAAATTTTAAGGGCTTGCCTTAGTCAAACCCCGTGTAAGTCTTTTCACTTCCACAATGGCAATGCCAATGATAAAATTATAATACATAGGAAGGAATGATGAAATCACAAAGTGTTGCAAATCACCACCCTTCAATGGCTTCCTTGAAGGACTGAAGTCATGCTCATCACCTCAAGTATCTTTGTTTTTGCTTTCTTTGATCTTTCTTTAATTTTCTTTAGAGACCTACAACAAGGGTTAGACTTCACAAAACAATGAACATAAAAAAACTCATATAAACTTTGACATGATGTTGGATCTTGAATTGCTGCAATAAATCCATTAATGGATTCTCTTGACTTGCTATTGAATGCTCTTGATCATAATGCTTTCTCTTGATGGTCACCCTTTTTTCACTTAATGTTCAAATGATGCCATAACTATGTATTTATAGGAATTTATTCTAATTTTATGAACATTAAATTCTAATGGCTGACTTTAGACATTAAAATTTCAAATAATAAAATGTCGACACCAACATATTTGAATTTACAACGCTACACTAGTTAACATGTGTCAACAATTTGATAGAGCCCATTGAGGATGTTGCTCCTAAATGAGTTCTACAAGCTGCATTAAAAGGAGAAGTCCTACACCCTGACCCTAAGGTGTGGATAACTACTACTAAGGGATGGAAAGATTATTTACAAGCCCTAGCTAGTAGAATTTTTAGATAATAAATAAAATCTTATCATTGTATTAGTGATGAAACTAGTTCTGCCTACCAAATGGAGTTGGAAGTAGATGAGGATTTGATGGTATGGGAGGATTACATCCCAATTTTGTAGAAAATAAAAGCCACTTCCTTAGATAACATTTTGAAGGAAATTGTGATTGAAGAATAAGATAAAGATAAGCCAAAGGAATGGCTAAAGGAAGCATAGATGAGGGTGAAGACCTTGAACAAATACAAACATAAGTCGAGTAATAATAACCTAGACAAATAGACTATGGTAAATATAGAGAATTTTGTGGAAAGCTTAGGATGCTAGTTTTTGGGAAACATCATCCCTAGTTGCATCTCCTAGAAAGATGGTTCAAGAACTAGAAGAGTCTCTCTACAAGGCCAAATCACTCTTGAGACCATTGACCAAGCAATGACGCAAAAAGAAACTTGCAATATTTCCAAGATGTACTAGCTGACTTCATTGACCTACAAGAGAAGTTGGAGAATTCCACATTTTTGCAAAGGGTTAAATTATAATACCATCAAGGTTCTACAAAGGATATCATGAATGATGTTATCACCACTTTCTCTAAAAATTTTCCTATCATTGATTAGGTTCAACTTTTGAATTTTGATCTATTTTGAATAAAATTGGTAATAAAGTAAACACCTTGATAATTAACTTTCAATTTGGTGTTATTTTTTTTAGTTGGACTCTAGTTCCAAGTGAGCTTTTAGGTTTAGTTGGAGTTTTCTTCCAAATCAAATATGGCCACTTAAGTTGGAATTTTAGTTAACTATTTTTTAGATCCATGAATTTTGGGATGGTTGAGTCTATTTATTTGGTACTTTTAGTCATTGTAAAGGATCAAAAACTATTGTATTTGCAAGGAACTATACAACATCAACATGGATTTATCCTACTATATTTTGTGAAGCATTTATAAAATATCAAAGTATTATGCCTATTGCATGCCTATGGATTCTTGATCATTGGTGATGGTATGTTTTTTTTTATCTGAATTGAATAAATTGGTAAAGTTAATTGTGTTACTATGTTCTTGAATAGAGTTTTGTCTCAAATATTTGTGCGTTTTTATGGTGGTCTGATTTGATATAACTTCAAAATCTTAAAATTATGAATTTACTTTGAATATTACATTGGTGTTAACAAGGATTGAGTGAATACTAGTCGCTTTAATACTGGTTATTATGATTTTTCCTAACCATTCAAAATTGATAAATGAGATAAAATTGCCATTGTTCATTTAGTTTTAGTTTGTTATTTGAATGTCTCTCTCGAACCCTAAAATATTTTTATCTTTATTTTATGATTCTTTAAATAGGTGAAAGAGCATACAAATAACACATATACGTTAAAGTGGTGTACTGACATACAATTGGTTGTGATTTTTAAGAAATAAATCTTTCATTTTGGTTGCATGTCATGAATGTATTTTCCAGAAAGCCTAAATAATACACCCCCCTTGTTGAAGCACATTCACACAAGTCACTTAACTATCCATTAGGGTCAAGACTTGTAAAAGAAAGGAACATTGGAGTAGGGAATTTTCCTTTTCACAAGGAGTAATAATCTATTATTACTTAGCAAGTTGGTTGTGGTAAAACCACCATAAACAAACATGTACATTAGGATACAACAAAGAGGTTATTTAGGTATTTATTTCAGTATCTATGAGTACTCGATGATGTAATCAAGGTAAATCTATAAAAGACCAATACTCAATTAGTGTGGGGATGTTGATAGTAGGAGATCCACTACTTGCTACATTTTCACTATGTTTGGTGGCACTATCAATTTAATGAGAAAGTGGGAGGTCATGGTTGATTTTTCCACTATAGAAGTAGAATACATGGTAGCTACTCATATTTATAAGATATAACTCTATCTTAAAAGTGATCGTATTCAAAAGCAAGGTTGATTCCAAGAGCTACTATAGTTCTATGTGATAGTTAATCACAAAGAGCCCAACCTTCATGTGAGAACAATGAATATTGATGTCTAGTACTATTTTTTCATGACATAGTAGAGGATGGTAGGGTAATTCTAGATATATTTGACACTTTATTAAATATTACAAATGCATTGATAATGATACCAAGCATAAAAAATTTTAGGTTGTGCTAAGAGTCTATAAGCCTCTTAGCCCGTAGGAATTAGTCTAGAAGTATTGGTACTCCCTTTTCTCTTTTAAAGTGTTTGATAAGTACGAGAGTGGATGAAATGTGTAAACATTTCTCATAATGTTGAGTTTATGAACAATATAATTTTTGAACTATGATCTATAAAAATTCAATTTTTAGGCTATATATAATTTATTGTTTGAGGAAAACAAAAAAATAGAGTTGTTTGACAATATTTTTTAGGGATTCCTATTACATAGATATTTTTTAAATCTACAATCTAAAAAGGGCCTGAATTCCCTTCTAGATAAAAAACTATGGTGTATGGAAGAGGACCTCCTACATTAGAAATGTAAAAGTAAATCAAATATAGAAAAGAGATATAAGAGGGAGTTGCACTTGCTGACTAACTTATGAGATTCTTTAAATGGAGAAAATGAAACCAAAATTAAACGCCCAAGCTGGTGAGTGGATTATGAAGCACTTATGAAAAGTGAAAGAAAAATATTATTTTTATCCTATGAAGTCATCTAGGGATTTGAGTGTCAGTTTCTAACTAGGTATTTGGGAACCACTTTGGTATATTTGGGAACATTTTTGGTGGGTGGGGTTATCTTATGGTTTTTTAATTGAAATTTGATAGTTTCATGTACTAGCTCACCTATTTATATGATTCTTGAGATGGAGGTATTAATTAATGAGTTTATTTAAATATTATTATACTATCAAAATTACTCAAGGTCTCTGATTAGTGATAATATTATAAGGGATTTTTTTGTAAGTGTAATGTAGCTATGTTTGGATTACTAAATTATACATTGGATTAATGTAGAGTGTGGGGTTTTTCTCCTATAAGGGTTTTCCCCAAGTACACTTGTGTTGTGATATGATTTTACTTATGTTTTATATGTGTTTCTCATTTTCATAATTATAAAGATCTAAAATTTACACAATTCTCTCCTCTAAGATTAGTTGAGAAAGAATTTCTTTATATCTTTCTTCCTTTCATTATCAAGACCATTTACATTGCTTGTGGTAGTAGACATAACACTCTTATAAGTTATAGAACTCTAAGGAACCTTCTAAAACATTTACCTATCCTATTTCATGTTTTATGCACTACAACTATGTTTCACATGTTCTAGCATTACACAACATACTTAAGAAATATACTACTATCTATAAGATGCAATAATCATAACAAAACAAAAAATCGTATAGGTGCTGCCATAACTTCACCAAGATTCAAGACACCTCCAAGCCATACTGCAAAGTTTAACTCCCACTTAATTTTATTGCAAATGCTTGCAATACTATTGTGTTGTCTATAATCAAACTTCTATATGATATAAGCTCTCTAAAATTTCAACATTCTTTTCAATCCAAAATTGTTCGTCTACGAATTAACACACCAATATCTCGCCACTCACATTAACTCAAAGAATGTGGATTTCATGTAAAAATAATATTTTTCTACTCTCACAATTTTTTCAAGCATTTAAAGTGCAGGGCACTCTTGAATTCAAATTATTATAGTTCTCTTGAAAATTTAGTGACAATTTAGCACATATTTTTTAATTTTTATTTTTTAAGTAGACTAAATTATTATCATTTTTGTATGACAACAATTTTTTTTAAATGATTGACAAATGCATTTATTTAATTGCTTGTATGTTACTTAAGCTTGGTAATATAGAGTTTTTATAAATTAAAAAAAAAAATCAAAGTTTTAATTAACTTCATTTAAGAGTTATTGTCCTTTAATTTGATTTGTATGTATCTATTATATTCTTCCCAAAATAATAAGATATAAAACTAATGCTTACATATATAATTACTTATGTTTTTTTAATAATTAACAACTGTTTTAACATCCAAAAAAATACTTATTAAAAATATCTAATCTAAAATTAAATTTAGAATAAATAAAAAATGAAATATTACAATAGAAACTATCTATATATATTCTTGAAACTATTAACTCCCACTTTTAAAAGTTGCGTATAAAGTGATTACATATTTACAGAAAACCATTAACATGGATTTATTCACCATCTTAAATGTTTCATTAGCTGGTAACACCGATTTATTGACTTCCATTATTAGAAAACTGTCTATAGCAATCGACCACCCATTTCAGGAAGGTAACCTACGCAAGAAAAAACCAAATGAATTTATTCAGCTCCTAAAAATTGCATAGTGGTTTGGGAGAACTCGTTTTTCTCAATAAATCGCCACACTATGAGTAAGTGGATTCATTAAAGAGTCTTGACTAACAAATATGATATGTTTGGTGCTTGGTGTTTATGGAGGGAGTTTGCATGAGTACAGTGGCCACCATGGCAGTGATTGTCCTGAGCAAAGGGCCGCTAAATTGGCCAGTAGTAGGTATGATATCATGGATAGATGAAGCTACTGAATGCTGCATTTACCGTTTTGTCTGCCCTTCATTTATATGGAAGTTTATGAGATTTTTGATAAGAGGTTGAGAGCAGCTTAAGCAATAGTACAAGACTCTGAAGCAGAGATAGTGAAGGCTGGAGGAACGTAATGAATTGCAGGGAGACATATTATTCAATTTCATCAAATTGGAAAGAGATCAAGGACGCCCTCCTTCTCAGCATTTGTTGGAGGTATGTAGAGTTGATGGAATTTTTTATGTATTGTTGCAGGTAGGTATTGAGGTAGAAATCTCTATTTTAGTGACCTTTTAGAGCAATAATTTTCTACTATTAAATATTTTTCCAAGTCTAATGGAAAGCCTGTCTGGTCACAATAGTTGATTAGTATAGAATGGTTGTTTTCCAGTCTTTAATTATAACTTAAATGTTGATTAGTGTTCGAATCTGCATTTTTTCTCATGAGAGGGTTTCACCCCTATACATCTATGTTGTGGTATGATTTTTCTTATGTTTTGTGTTTCTCCTCTTTTTAATATTAATATCCAAAATTTACACAATACTCTCCTCTACTATTAATTTATCTGAATGATTTTTGTGAACCTTTCTTCCTTTCATTTAGTATCAAAATTTAATCACCTTGGATTCTAGTTGTTGATTGAAATTTTTTCTAGTAATTTTCATTTGAGTGGGAGATTACATAGAATTATTTGATATTATTGAAATAAAAGATTGAAAAAACATTAAGAATAAAAATATAGATGTTCTCAAGGCGGGTGAAAAAAGTTAGGGGGCCAAAATGTAGCCAACTTTAAAAAAAAAAATGAAAAGCCATAACGTGCTTGCATCGGTCACACCAAGCTTATAACGCACCCGCGTTATAATGCAAGCGTGTTATGGGCCTTTATAAGAAAAAAAATGCAAATCTAAATCATTTTAGACTATCATATTTTCTTCATCCACGGCTTGCAAACCATTCCAAGGTGCGCTCAAGTTGTGGAGACCTCAAATTCATCAATTTCTTCACTGAATTTTGCTATTTCTTCGCCAGAATACCAATATGTCGATGGGGAGCTCCAAGGAGTAAGATTTTTTTTTTTTTAATTTATTGTTAAATAGGTATATTTAATATGTTTTTGATATTAATTTCTTTAACTACTAAGTGTTGAAAAACCACCCGATTCTCCTCCTCATGAACAAGCACACCAAAAATATCCTGATCAACAACTGCAACAACAAACCCCTCCAACAATTCCTCAACATCCTCCTAGAACTCAAAAAAATAATGAGGGAAATTGAAAATAACAAAAAAAAAATTGAGGAGTTAATTGTGAGGTTGAACGATCCTTTAAGTTCAACCTCAGAAAAAACCACACTTGCAAATTCACTTCAAGCTATGTTAACACATGTAGATGCAATCAACAAGCAATTAAGTGGTTGGGTGGATAAGAAGTAGGAGTACAAATATTTTTATGTAGATAAGTTAACCTACAAAGAAGTAAGAAATGAAAAAAATATAAAATATGACTTGTATTCACTATTCACTAACCCACATACAAATCAAAATCTTGACCTTACAAGCAAGAGGTTTCCTATTCATTGGTGCAACCACCGAGGGATAAAGAAATTTTTTTGGAAGAGGTGGTGGATGGTTTTTGACCATCCTCCATGCAACAATAACAAGGTCCCCCAATATTTCTTGAGGAAACTCTACTTCGACTTTGTCCTCAAAAAAAACCACAACTATTTTCATATGCAGGACTTTCAGGAGAGAGGTGGTGGGTCAACACAGGATAGACCAGGTGCACGCCTCAATCCTCAGCGACAAGCAAGACAAGTACCTGCTAGACTAGCTTATGAGCATGTTGCTATCGCTTCCGTTGTGAAGGAGAGTGTTGAGGTGGACACTCTACAATCTATTAGTTCTCTGACCTAGAGTATCATATAGCATGCAATTCATGCAGTATAGTGTGAGCCAGGGGAGACTTCGAGGGGTAAGGTTCCACCCCATACTTGTCAGGTTTGTGGGTCCACCTATACATATGACCCCATAGATAGTCAAGACGCTGGTGCACAGGATATGTCTACAACTGACCATTTGGTGATGAAAGATGTCATTTTGAATGATTCTTTGGCCTTGATACTTAGGTCAATGTTAGCATGTTTATTGAATTTAATTTATTAAATTTCATTTCTGAAATAAAAGATTAACTAATTTAGTTTAATGATTCTAATAAAATTTTAGTGCCATAGTGTTCATACTATTTTCACCATCAGGGTCTTCTCTACTCTTTATTGTGTCAAGTATTGCCTCATGGTCAGACTCATGCACCTTCCACAAGTTCATGTACATCACTATGAGACCCCATTTCTATGAGAAATTTTTTCAAGCAACCCACTACCTTGTCAATGCGGTAGCATTGACAAGGTAGTGGGTTGCTTGAAAAAATTCCTCATTGTAATGGGGTCTCATGGAATGCCATGATTGCAAGATAGGCACAAAATGCAAGCATGGAAAAGGCATCTGAATTGTATAACAAAATGTTTTAGTAGACATGTATGTAAAATGTGGTAACATGGACAAGGTAGTGAGTGAGTGAGCTAGCTTGTCAATGTTGTTACATTGACAAGGTAGTGGGTTGTTTGAAAAAATGTTTCATAGAAATGGGGTCTCACGGTGATGTACATCACCATGAGACCCATTTCTATGAGGTTTTTTTCAAACAACCCACTACCTTGTTAGTGCAGTATAATTGACAAGGTAGTGGGTTGTTTGAAAAAATACCTCATAGATATGTGGTCTCGTGGAATGCCATGATTGCAAGATATGCACAAAATGGAAGAATGGACAAGGCATGTGAATTTTTTGAAAATTTTTTTTGGTAGACATGTATGCAAAATGTGGTAGCATAAACAAGGTAGTGAGTGAGCTCACAAGATAGTTATTGCAGTAGCATTGACAAGGTAATGGGCTGTTTGAGAAAATGCCTCATGGAAAGCTTTTTGCTTTTAAGTATTTCTACCTTACAAGAATTTATTGAATGTGACTTTTCTCTATCATCATTTTCTAACATATGACCTACCAATATAATTTCCACAAGTAGACATGTATGCAAAATGTTGTAGCATAGATAAAGCTCACATGAATCTTTTGATCGAATGCCTTAAAGAAATGTGGTCTCATGAAATTCCATGATTGTAAGATAGGCACAAAATAGATTTTTTAAAATACATTACAAACTTTCAAGAAGATATAATTGGCTTGAGTATAAATTCAAATTCTACAAATTTTGTCAACATCCTACCTTTGGAACAAGGTATCCAAGCATCAATCAAATCATTGAAAGAAAGGAGGATTGTTTGACAAAATGTTTTGGTAGACATGTATGGAAAATTTGGTAACATAGTCAAGGCAATCAACTATTTGAGAAAATTCCTCAAATAAATGTGGTCTCATGGTGATGCATCACAATGATACCACATTTCTTTGAGGCATTTTTTCAAACAACTAATTTCCTTGTCTATGCTATTTGATAAAATTCTTTGGTAGACATTGTTGTGCAATTTTCGCACACATGCTTTGCTAAAAGCAAGGACCCTCTTTTCTTTCCTTTTATGCTTCTTTGTTTTCGTAGGGTCTTGAATTCATCCCCTTAAGGGATAAGTCTCTCAGTATTAGTTCTATTTCACCCATGTACTTAATGATTTTTTTTTATAAAAGGAAGGTAAAAACTTTATTGAATCAACACAACATTACAAAGTCAGAAGAAAGAGGCTGCAAGGGGCCAAAAACAACAAGAATTAATTCACACCCAAGAAGCATCGCATATCCTCAGCAATCCAATCCTCAAGAATAGGAGCCATATCTTTAGGAAGATTGTCCCAATCATCCACACACCAAGAATTAGTCTTTTCCGATGCCCATTTCGCCAGCCCGTCAGCCACCCTATTCCATTCCCACAGAATATGGTGAAAAATGGACTCCAAAGTACCACTCAGAGAGACAATCTATTTAACAACCATAGCCAACTACCAATTCACATCCTCTAAATTTTGGTTATTCAACATATCAATAACCACTTGGGAATCAGCCTCATAAACAATCCACCGCCATTCAAGAGCCACTGCATGCTCCAGCACCAAGAGAATAGCACTTGTTCCATAAGATTATTAGTTTGCAGACCACGATACATGGAAAAGAAGAAAACCACCACCCCAAGGCTATCTCTACCAATACCACCAACACCAACATGCCTAGGATTACCCCTAGATGACCCATCAGTATTAATTTTTAGCTCCCTAAGAGTAGGTGGGCACCAAAAGCCCTCGCGAGCAACCCTTTCATGCCCACGTCTATAGTGCTCTTTGCACAAAAGACCCCTGACCCTAGTGTCAAGGCCAAGGGCATTTATAATACCCAAGTCTCCAGGATCAAATGACACTGACAAATCACACTTCGCAGTCAAAGTCTCCTGCAGAGCGCCAAGAATTCGTCGCCAGAGTTGCCCCATAAACAATTTTTTACCAAGAAAAATTCTTCTATTACGCTCCAACCAGATTTTCCAAATAATCAAGCTAGGACCAATGCTCCAAGCAACTTTAAGAAAAGAGGTTGTGGCAGGAGACGAACCCTATCTTTTCCAAAAGTCCTCCAAAGAAGAGATGTGGCAACACGGTAAGCTCCAAAGATTCCACCAATGATGCCAAATAGTCCTAGCTAAAGAACACTGGAAAAAGAGATGTGATATGCATTCCTCATGTTGACTGCACAAAATGCACATGGAGGGGCCCTGAAACCCCCTTTTGCACAGGTTGTCCCAAGTAAGACATTTACCATGAACCACGAGCTAAGAGAAAAAATTACTCTTAGGCCAAGCAAATTTATTCCAAGCCTGCTTCCACCAAGAAACCTGGGAGCTTCCGAAACTTTGTTTGTCCAACATCTGATAGCCAGAGGCAACCAAAAAATTTCCTTTCAAGTTAGGACCCCAAGCAAGAACATCAACCCCATGAAGAGAATTACAGGCACGACCCAATAAGATCTTAGCAAGCTCTTGACGATCCTCCACCGTACCACCAGGAGACCAAACCAAGGGGTCCTTCCACTTGGCCACAAAAATCTAACCCAAAGAATGTTGAAATTTGAAATCCGCCACATGACTCCAACCTGCCTCCACGAAAAACTGGCACATAGCGTGTAGATGGGGATGAGAGGACACAATGGGTGGGTGTCCATCCCAAGAGTCATGCCAAAAGAGAGCCTCGCGACCCCCATTACAAATACAAAAAAGAATCTATTTAACCAGCTTGGCACCACGTTTAAGGGTTCCCCAGATCACTGAGCCTTTCCCCTCCATATTGAATCTTGCAACCTCACTATAGTCCATCGCCCCCAAATATTTGGAGGTTAGAATTTTAGCCCAGCCCATGTGTTGTTGAGAGCACCAACGACAATACAACTTAGTAGTCAAGGCCTGCCCATTTAAATCAGTCTGCTGAAGACCAAGACCCCCCTCTTGTTTTGGCCTACAAACAACATCCCACTTCACCAAACTCCATTTTCTATGAAGAATATTACCAGCACACAGAAACTGACGAGACAATTTCTTGAAGTCTTTAATAAAACTTGAAGGGGCAGAGAGAACAAAGCACTTATAAACAGGAAAATCCTAGACCACAGACTTTAGAAGAGTCACTCTACCAGCAAAAGAAAGCCACCTGCAAGTCCAATGACTAACTAATCTTCTGAACTTATCAAGAGTCTCCAGCCAAAACTTTTTGGGGAGAGAACGAACCGCAAGAGGGATTCCAAGGTAGGAAAAAGGTAGCGAGCCAATCTGGAACTGAAGGATACCAGCAATTCTCCTTTGAATACCCTTAGGAGTGTGGAAGAAGTAAATGAAGGACTTGCCCTCATTTATGCGTTGCCCAGAAGCCGCCAAGTAACAGTCCAACACACGGCGCCAATTGAGAGCCTCCTCAACCTTAGCCCTGCCCATCAAGGCAGTATCGTCGACAAACTACAAATGAGACTGAGGGGGAATATCTTCTCCCCAACTCCATCCCAGGAGCAAGCCGCTAGCAACCTGAGCACGGATGAGTCTGCCCAGGCCCTCCGCAAGAAGGATGAATAAGTAAGGGGACAGGGGATCTCCCTACCTAAGGCCTCTAGAAGCACCAAACAAGCAAGTGGGTTCACCATTGACCAGCACCGAAAAGGAAGAGGAAGTGACATAGCTTCTAACCCAATCAATCCAACCTTCTGCAAAGTTGAAAGCTCTAAGAACCTTAAACAAAAAGCTCCATTTAACACGATCATAAGCTTTGGCCATGTCTAGCTTGATAAACATAGATTTATCCTTTGAGGATTCCATAGAGTGTATGGCCTCAATCGCAATAACCACCCCATCCATGATCTTTCTGCTAGCAACAAAACCCCCTTGTTCCTCAGAGATTAAATCCTCAAGCCAAGGTTTCATCCTTTCCGCAATTAACTTAGTAATAATTTTATACACCACATTACATAGTGCAATAGGCCTAAATCGATCCAAAGAGTTAGCTCCCTCCACCTTAGGAATAAGAGCTAAAAAAGTAGCATTTAGGGATTTCAGCATTTGCTTATGCATAAAGGATTCCTGAACAACCTCCAAAAGATCCAATTTAATCACTTCCCAGAATTCCTGAAAAAATTCAACTGGGAACCCATCAGGTCTAGGTGCTTTACCTTTCTTCATCTGAAACACAACATTCTCAAGCTCGGACAAGGTAATGGGAGCAAGCAAAGAATCATTCATTTCATTAGTCACCATCTTCGAGATACAATCTAAAATCCTTGCTTCATCCTCCTCTGCAGGAGGAGATTCCTCAGTGAAGAGAGTAGAGAAATACCTAATGCATTCAACAGAAATAGAAGCATAAGAGGACAAAGTTTCCCCATCAGGTAGCAAAATAGAAGAAAGAGCATTACCTTGTCTCTGATCCTTGACAGAGTTATGGAAAAAGGAGGTGTTCCAATCACCAGCCTGAAGCTATTCAATATGAGACTTCTATTTCCAAAAGATCTCTTCTCTTAACTCTCATTCCTCGAGCTTTTTTAAAGCAACAACCTCTAACAAACTCAGTTCCTCTGAGAGGCCTTGATCAAGGATCTGCCTGGTGATTACATCCAGATTATCTTGAGCCATCTATTTTTCCTAGAATAAATTACCAAAATGTTTCCTATTCCATCTTTTCAAACTGTATTTAACATACTGTAGCCTCTTTGAGAAAGAGTACATAGCAGTGCCATAAGTTGGCTTCCCCCGATCCCACCAACCAGGGAGCAAATCATGAAGAGATTCATCCCTAAGCCACATGAATTGGAACTTAAAGGATGGTCGAGCACTACATTGAGGCACATCAGCCACCAACTTAATAGGCCAATGGTCAGAACCATGACTACCCAAAATTTTAGAGCTTGTCAACCACCTATCCCCCAACCAAAAGCTAGACACCATAAATCTATCAAGTCTTTCAGAAATAGAAGCATCACTATTTCTCCTGTTATTCCAAGTAAAAAGACCAGTGCCCAGATTAATATCAACAAGATTCAAAGCAGAGACATTATCCTAGAGTAGCAATGCAAAAGCCTCCAACCTTGCAATACCACCGTTCTTCTCAGCAAGCTCCATGATAGCATTAAAATCACCTCCAATAATCTAAGGATGGTAAGGAAAAAGGTTGTGAACTAAACGAATGTTGGACCACAAGAGTTGTTTCCCATGCAACTCCATAGGTGCATACACATTGGAGAAGAGAGAAATTTCCCCAGACATAAAACAAGAGGCCACCATGGAAAGGGAAGACTTGAAAGACACCCACCAAAGGGGGCAGATCTTCCGTGGGTTCCATAGACACGCCACCCCGTTGGAAGACCCATGAGCACCAATGCATTGACAATCACCATTCCTCCATAACTTTGGAACTAAATCCATCATACCCTCCACAGAGAGCTTAGTCTCCTATAGAAAAAGAAGATCAGGTGCATGACTCCGAATCAAATCCTGAACAGCTTTTTGTCTAGGGCCACTGTTCAAGCCCCTTACATTCCAAGAGAGAACTATCATTTCGAGGGACCTAAAAAATGTGAATCCAGAGTCTTGACTGACCCCGACTCCACCAAAGTCTCCCCTATCATCCTAATCTTCTCCTCGTCCTTCTTCCTTCCCAGCTTAGTGTTTTTCTCCGGCCCCCCCTTCTTGAGGGTTTTTTGCAAAACACCCAACTGAGAGGACGGCTTGACAATCTTCTTACCCACCTCCGAACCAACTTTCTGCAAGAGGGGATCCTTGTCCCCACTATCTTTTGCTACCTCAGCACTACCACCCAACCCATCCTACACCTCCAACTGTCGATCTGCCCCTAAAGCCAAGGTCCCCTCAGCAGGCGGAGACAAAGGAACCTTAGAATTGAGTAATGGCTGACTAGGAACAAACCTGACCTCATCAGAGCATGGAACTCTCGCCACCCCCACCTGATGGGGGGTAAGCGAAGCCACAACCGAAGAGTCATGTAGATCCATATCCAAAGTCCCATGATCTAGATCCAAAAAACCTGGATTCACCTCCTACTGACTAAGATCCTCTAGCACCTCAAACCTGTTGAAAGTGTCCTCCTCATGCCTATCCTTCAAAGTCCTTTTATGACCTTTATTTTTGTTTCTGCCTTGAACTGGAATAAAACCATCTTCCCTATCATCAAAACCCTGAGAGGGATCCTTTCCCTTGTCCACCCTGGGTGGATTCGCTGAAGGCTGAGAAGATTGAGCCTCCAAAGGCTTGGCCTTTGGACATCTGTGCAGGAGGTGACCATACTCATGACAAAAATGACAACGGAAAGGAAACGTTTCATAATCAAGTTGTTGCACCCATGAGTAATCTCCTACACTCACCTCTAACGAATCTGGCAATGGTTTACTTAAATCAATTTCCACACAGAACCGAGCAAAAGTCATTACCTTTTTGAATTGTGTTTGTTGTGACGAACCCACAGGTTTCCCTAGTTTCGAGGCTACCCATGTACTTAATGATAAATTTACATTCGAGATGTCATTTTTTCAACTTCATGTGATTGTCTAGCTCCTTGAGGCTGACCCTTGTTCAAAAGTTTGAAATTGAGGAAAAATTGATCAATTTTGGAGCAAGTTCGGTAATTCCAATGTACCTTGGATTACCTAAACCTTGATCCAATCGGGTAATCAGAGCTCCCTCAAATTACCCAAGTTTGAGCTCCCATCAGGTTTTTGGGTTTTCTGAGGATGTACGATTAAGAATTTATTGCTTGTATTAATTTATTTTAAAGAGTCAATTTGGGGATAAATTGAGATTTGAGAGGTCATTTAGTCATTTCGCATTTGTCGGTGCTTGAAACTAGGAAGAATCTCCACTAGCTTACATTCGATTTAGGCTCCATCATTGGATCTATCCTCTTCATGTGATCATTCTAGGGTTTGAAGTTAATCACTATCGGTCTACCATTGCATCTTCTTCAATTGAGTTCCATTTCAAGGTAGGTTTCTTGGCTTCCTTTGGTGATTTTGGTATATCTTAAGCTTGAATTTTTATTTCTTTCAGGGTAGACACTTAAACCACCGAATTTGGGGATTTTTGGGTTATCATTTTTTGCTTTGCCAATGAGGGTTTTATTTCTTTAAGGATTTGTTTTGAAAAGTTAAATGTGGATGTCTATTTGAGTAAGTGGGGCACTTTGATCTATATAATACCATCGAGACTAGCCTTGTGCTCTTTATTTTTGTATTTTATTTCTAGATTTTAAGGGTTTCCCTATTTTGAATGGTAATTCAAAAACCCTAAATTTGTAATTATGAGTTTGATAAAAGAATGGTGTTGAAAATGATTCAATGGGATATTTAACTTGAATCCCCTTTAGATATAACATTGATTCAATCTCAAAGGGGGCGATAAAGTTATCATTTATCATTTTGGCAGGGTAACATTTTGACACTTAGCAAAAATTTCAATCTCGAGCAAAACCTTAGAATTCTGAGGTAGCTCAGATTTTTTGAGCTCTAATCCACTTAGAGAATCTGAGCCCCTTCAGATTATCCAAATCCACCTTGCGTCTAAAAACCCAAACTTAATGATGATCACTTAGCAAAAAATCAATATCATATGTCATTGGTGATTCCGAGCTAGCTCAGATTACCCGAACGATAGTTCACCTAGGTAATCCAAGGTCCCTAGAAATAACTGAATTCCATGAAATGTGAACTGCTAATGCGTAACGTGAATTGAGTCTCAAGTAAAATGATTTGTTTCACGATTTTGAGGTGTTTGATGCATTCATATGCTAAATCATGTCAAGGGACCCCACAAATTGAAGGAATTTGAGGATCATAAATTGAAGCATGCCTAATTCGGGAAATCCAAGCCTACTTGGATTACCTGTGCTCGAATCCAGCCGAGGAATCCAAGCTAGCTTAGATTACCCAACCCTTCTTAATTTTTCTTTTAAAACTCAATGCTGGTGGATAGAGTGTTTGCATGTTGGATTATATGGTTGTTTTATGAGATGGTGATTAATTTGAATGAATTTTGCATGCATATATGATGTGAGAATAAGATCTTTTGAAATAAATGGCTTTTCTTCTATTTCCATTGGAGTTATGTTATTATCATTTTGATTTAATGGCATTACCATTGCATACATTGGTGCTTCTGGGAATTAATATAATATGTTAAATTGCTATCTTTCATTTTGGTGATTTTGGTCCTTTCTCTAACAGATCCAAGCTAAGCTAAGCCCTGATAAGACCACCAAGTAAAAATTTTCTTTAGTGCAAGAGGAGGTTAAGAGAAGATTAGAAAGGATGAAGTATGACTTCAAGGGAATATGGCCAGAGACCAAGATTGCTTCTGCTTGATCAAATATTGTAGATACGAAAATGGGACATGTGGATTACAATGACTTTCAGTAGAGGATTTTTGGAAATGCACCAACCTAGATAGCACAGGTTATCATTGACACTGGATTGGCACAAGCAACATGATTCCCTCCAACACAGTTATGTCCAGAGTTGGTCCTAGAATGTGCAAAGAATTATGACTCTAGAATGAGGATTGTAATTGGGCAACAAGGAAAAGTTATGGAAAATCTAACTGAATATTCTATCACAGAGGTTTTCAATATTGCCTCACATCACAAGCTCATTGAGGAAATCAACATTGGGGAAGCAATTAAGTTCTATTATGAGGACCCCAACAAAGCTTTGGAAATCATGAAAAATTCTTGGATACTGAAACCAAAGCCGCACTACTCCAAGCTACCCAAACAACTACATAGAAGTGATTTCAAGTTGGAGTATCATGACATTATAACTCTTTTGGGTAGAGTTATGGGAGTAGAAGAAGCTCACATCTTTCAGACTTGGATGTTCTACCCCATCACAAAAATTGTGGAAAACAAGCATTACCACTGGGCTAGAATCATAAGCAACAATTTGGATGCCCAATTGAGAAGTGTGCAAGAAACCATTAGGTTCACCATGACTTCATATCTTGTTTACACATGTTGGCACATAAGACTAAGTATAAAGGTCTCAGTTGTAAAGGAACTATAGGGAGAGACAAGATATGGGATTTTTCCCCACAATTACAACACAAAACATTCAACTATAGAATGGCTAATGATGCTTTTTTCATGTGCATTCCAAAGTTGTTACATGATGTTCTTCATGTCAAGGTTTTTGTTGATGCCATGGACTTGATCAAGCAATATGGTCAATGGTTCATCCAATTTCAAAGGTTCACATACATCTAGGTGCAAGGATCTGCAGTTGTTCCTCTCAGATTACCCAAGTATCCAACCAATAAACTTCTCATGATGGAATTGACAAGACAAATGGTTGGTTTTGAGGAGATCTTATAGTAGGAGGTGAAAAAGAAAGGATTGGGATAAAAATTCCGATTGGGAATGGTAACTTTAGAGGTTTTCCCTTCTATTCAAAGTGCTCAACATTCTGAGAAGTAAATGGCACAATTTGAGTTATATTCTCATACTAACATGAATAATTTTGACCCATATGGCAAGCCCATGAAGCAAGCCAATAGAACATTCAAGCATAAGGACCACATTGAGGACTATTGGTCTAATTGTAGAGATGAATTTTATGTCCTTAAAAGGATATTTTCCAAAATTCCTCTCAAACTGATAAGGTTGTACAAAGAGGCGAAAGTACCTGATCAAGTACAAGATGATGAGGTGAATTTGGTTCAACATCATGACTATGAGCCTCACAGGAGCAAACCATTTCCTCCAATTAGTTAGTTAGAGGAAGAGGTAAAAAATTTAGACCAAGTTACTGAGCCAATGAAGAAGTATTCTAGGTTGTGGGTAAAGCACAAAGTTTTAGAACTGGAAGTTGAAGGTGCAAAATTCACCTATGACTTGATGGGACACTTGGTGTCTCATTCTAAAGAAGAAACTGAAGATGATAAATGTGATGATACTACTGCACCTCGTGAGGATGATGGTCAAGAGTGAGGGAGACCTATGAAAATTAAGAGGAGAACTAGGATTCAAACACAAGTGAAGCAAGGGGAGAAGACATCTCCTAAAACTAAGAAGGTTCCTTAGGTTATCACTATTGTAGAAGAAGGTGAAACTCCACAACCTATGAGGAAGAGGAGAATAATTACAGAAAGACAAAATGTTGCTAACGAAAGGAAAGGAGATGTTGCTACAGATGCTCCTTCTTTAGCAAAGGTTGTTGATTTGGAAAGTTTAGGGGAAAATCCCCAAGTGTATGTTAGAAGAAACTCTCCCAAGCATAAGGTATCTCTAGTAGAAGGGATGAAAGTTACAGAGAAAGAAGTGCAAGATGAAGAGGCACCTAGTGATTATGCAGAGAAGAGAGCAACTACAGGAAATAATTCCCCTATTCCTTATCCACATCATAATGTACAAGTTTCAGAGGGAGCAGTTCACAAGGAAGGAAACATATCCAATGATCTTGAACAACCAAATGAAGAAGATGATGAGGTCTCTACTCCTGAAAGTGAAGAATGGAGGAAATTTGTACAAGAAATGGAAACAATATACCTCTGGAGTAGAAATTAAGAATATAAAGTTTGAGGTTGTTCAAGGAAAAGAATCTAAGTCACTGGAAAAGGTAATAATTAATGAACTAGAAGATCACCCTGAGGCAGGGGAAAACATAGAGGAATTTGCTGACAGTCCTCACTAGGACAAGCATGAATAGGAAGATCAACCAGAAGTAGAGTAGAATGTTGAGGTAAATTTGGTTGACAATCCAAATAAGGAGGTGACAACTAAGCAATCTAATACTCTTGAATGGTTAGAAAGAAGGCTTAGTAAGAGGCCCATAATTGTGCAAGAAGAAGCTCCAAGTTGGGACAAGCTGCTTGAGCAGTGGGGGTAGCCTAAGCAAAGAAGTAGAGCTAGGACAGTTTCTAATATTTCAAGGGATTAATTCAACAACAGGGTTATACATGTGGTGGTGCCTACAAGTGATAAGTTCAAGGATGAGGTTAGGTCCTCTGATTATAAAGTACAAACTATAATTTGGGGCCAACTACTTAGGAATAGGAAAAGGAAGAATTCTAGGAATCTTCTCAGGCCATTCTAAGAAGGTTGGATAAGGAGACAGAGGAGAAAGAAAAGTTACAAAATTAGTTAAATGATGTTTACAAATATGTTCATAATTTGATGAGGCCTATACAAATTGTGGGAAGTGAACATTCTATTCCAGAGGGATTGTTGCCCAGGGAGGTAGTTTCAAAAATTGAGAAGTTGAAATCATCGATTCATAACAATCATGGGTGGTTACAAGATGGGTATGTGCAGGATCATGATGGGCCAAAAAGTGGTGATATGATGGGTATGTGTAGGGTATGTGGATGTCAACTTTTTTTTACCCAAAATTGATGAAAAGAAAAGGGGCTTTAAAGGAGATTCTCAGCTTTCTACCAATATAAATTATGCTTTACTTTGAATTTAATAAATAATTATGTAAGTGTGGAATAAGTAATGAGTAAAATAACAAACAACACTTCTTAATAAGACATTATATCAAGAGAATCAACAATAATTAATCTAATTAACATAGGAAAACTCTTGAGAGCATCATATTGCTCTCTATCTCCAAAGATTTATTAAGTCACAGGGCTCTTAGATTTTGTGAGCATTGTGACTATTAAAATGCCAATCTAAAAAATGAGATTCTACTAAATGCAATAATCTAATCCTATATGATGATGTATAAATGATATTATGAAGGTACTATAATCTAAATTGACATTAAACTTGATAAAAAAAAGCTACAATAAACTATGATGCAGCTAAATGAAAATCCATGATATTGATTCTAAAATTCTATGATTGCTATTGCTAAGATACTTGATTGATCAATTGGTATTTCTATAGAGTAAGTTTTCACAAAGTTGGGATCCATTTCCTGTAGAAAGAGGTTGTATTTATAGATTCACAACAGGACATTTGTGAAGGGTAGCACAACAAAGGTCTAGATTCGATCTTGAGGATTCAATAGTGAAGGATGAAGAAGCCTGAGCTAATTATTGGGATTGTTCCTCCCCAAAAAAACACTCAGCCAAAAGATAGGAAGAATCATTGGAAGAGGATGAAAAGGATTGCCTACAAATTTGTCTCCAAATTTTCCCATGAAGATTGAGATGAATTAAATTGGACATTTCATATCTAATTTGGTAGGTGAAATATTCATTAGCTATAGAATATGAATATTTGGATTTGTTTCAAATTTAGGAAGAAATAACAATTATTAAAATAAAAAAATGTTTTTGATATTGTTTATTTAATAAAAGAGGGATAATGATAATTAAATAAAAACTATTGAATTTTTATTATTTAATTACTTGAGAGAATAATCATAAGAATATAGATGTGAACTATATAAATGAATATTTCTATTTATTTAATAGTAGAAGAATTTTATAATAATAATTAAATAAAACAAAGTGAAATTCGTTTATTTAATTAAGACGAAATAAAATAATAAAGATTAAAGAATTTAAAAGATGAACTATATAATAAATATTTCTATTTATTTAATAATAGAAGAATTACAGGTTAATTAATCAAATAAATCATATTTAATTAATTAGATTATCCAGACCATTTTTAGGTGTATATATTTTTCCCCTCTTTGAAGTGATGTGTTTACGCATTGCTTCAAACAAATTTTTGCTACTGCTGCTACAGTATTGATGAAAAAAATTTATATGCCCCAAGACATTGATTTTCAGGTGATGATGGATATATGCCCCCCCAGGAGATAAATCGATGATTTTTTTTTGGATTTTTTTCAAATTTTAATGATTTCTGATGATTTATCTCCCGATAAAGAATATTGATTCTGCAAGTTGATTAAATGTTGCCCTGCTTTGCCTCCTTGTGTTTGATGATTTTCAATTGTGTCAGCCTATGATTTGATATTGATTGATGATCCTGATAATTAGAAGATTATTGATCTCATGATAGGTGAGATTCAATGATTGATTGTTGATTGACCTCATGATAGCGAGGATCAATGATAGATTGATGATGATTGAACTCATGGTGGCGGATCAATGATAGATTGATTGATTGATCATGATAGGCGAGGATCAATGATAATTGATGAGGATTGAACTCATGATAGGTGAGGAATAAATGATAGATTGATTGATTGACCTCATGATAGGTGAGGATCAATATGGGTTGATGATTGACCTCATGATAGGTGAGGATCAATGATAGTCTCATGAGATTTGATCAAAGTCTCACGAAGCGATTAGATTGATAGGTGATTGATTGATGTGTTGATTTGTGATATGTTATGATCATAGGAGGATTTTAGAGTTCTTCCCAAAGGCGTGGGACATGATTACGCATCTAGTGTGGTGATATAGATATCATTAGTCAATGTGGTTTAACAGATTTGATTGTTATGCCCCAATATAGGATTGATTAATGTACTAAAACTTGATGATGTACACTTATTCAGTCAAAGATTTTATGATTCCTCTATCATGTTATTGATTCACCAGCCTTGGAAAATCTATAATGCAGATGCAAAACTAATATGAATGCAATCTAATTTAACCATGCAAATATACACATGCAAATTTTGTCATCTTAGTATTTCATTTATCATGCTTTTATCATCATTGAGCTTTTAAAATGTTGAAAATGAGTGCAAGCATCGATGGTATGAGTTAGACTATGATGACCTAAGTACTACTTTCATGATTTTTGATATTGCAAGTTAACACAAGCATCTAGGTATAATTAAACCGAGATGACTTGAGCATTTCTTGTGTAAATAGACAAGAATCAATAATTTTATTATGTGAATTAGAATGTCATCAATGATACTTTGTAGAGCATGTCTCTTGACAATTCACACAATAAATAATTAATTCACAAACAGCAGGCAAAGAAAATATCATTCTTCTTCCTAGCTTCTCTAGTTCAATACATCATCGAGTTGCTCCAAAGAAATTATAACCAAGATCAAAGTACAACAATTTAACCTTTGCTTAAAGTATTTCAATCATTATTCAAATTAGATCATCCTTTTTGAGTTGTTCTAATTGGTTTGATCTCAACTATCTTGATGTGGATGGTTGATTTTTTGAAGCGATCTGATGTTGATGTATGTTCCATGTTGAGTTTCCCAATGATCATTGTGTTTGTTGCATTGTCATATTGTTGTTTGTCTATTTTTTTAAGCTCAAGTTTTATTTCCCCCAGGGAGTTCAAGATTTTTCCCCCAAGCTAGGGTGTGACATGACCACTTTTCCATGATATGTATATGGTGTTTCAACTTTTCAAATGATATGCAGGAAGATGATGGTGAAAATGAATGACCAAGTCATACATCCAATAGATGGAAAAACTAGTGTAAACCACAAGTATCACCTATTTCTAGATTTTCACTACATGTTTTTATTGCACTTTTTCAAATTTTATGATTTTTTTGTCTTTCTCTTTTTTTTCTCTTTTTTTAATTTATTTTTATTCTCTTTTCGATTTTTGTATTTTACGTCACCAAGGCGGCGCTTGTTTGCTAGGTTTTCATCAAGGTGACCATTTCAATTCATTGCACTAGATGATTCGGTATAGAATTTCACGAGATGGATACTATTGATAGGTTCATCAAACAAATCCCCTTTAGGTGTAGATAATTAGATGGGCTCGAGATCCATAGTGATATGATTCTGAAAGGGACCTAGCCAATTAGGTTCAAATTTCCTTTATTTCCTCTGTCCTATTGATTCCTATAGTTTTTCTTTAGGACCAAGTCCCCAACCTAAAAGACTCTAGGCTTTACCCTATGATGATTGTAACCTTTGGACATCCTCTATTGATATGCCTTCAAATGGTTCACAACTTGTTAACGACATTCATCCAACAGTTCTAGCTCTTGAAGTCTAGACACTCTATAATCCTCATCTGGAATAATTCCTTTCAGTGACACATGGAGTGATGGAATCTCAACCTCAATGGGTATTATGGCCTTTGATCCATATACCAAGGCATATGGTGTAGCTCCTATAGGTATTCTGATACTAGTTATGTATGCCTAGAGAGCAGGATTTAATTGAACATGCTAATCATGTCCAACATCATTGATAGTCTTCTTCAGGATTTTCAGAATAGTTTTATTTGAGGCCTCTGCCTAGCCATTTCCTTGAGGATATTATGGTGTTGAAAAATGATGTTGGATATGAAAATTATCACATAGTTCCTACACATCTTGATTTGTAAAAGGTCGACCATTGTTTGTGACAATGGACCGAGGAATTCCATACCTACAGATGAGGTAATTTAGTATGAAGGAAGAGATCTATTTTCCAGTAATTATTGTTAAGGGAACTGCTTCTATCCACTTTGTAAAGTACTTTGTTGTTGTGATTATAAACTTGTGTCCATTGGATGAAAAGTTAATCTTTCCTACAAGTCTAGTCCCCGAAAAAGGACATGTTGATGTGAATGAGTGCAATTTTTTGTGTTGGTGCATGGATTAAGTTACATGGATTTGACATTCACAGCACTTCTTAACAAACTGAAAGGACTCCTTCTCCATGTTCGGCCAGTAATACCCAAAATAGAGGAGTTTCTTCGCTAGGGTTAGTTTCCTTGAATGAGTTCCAAAAATACCTTCATGAACCTCATGTAAAGCTATCTCAAACTCGTTATGTTCTAGACACTGAAGAAGAGTACCATATAGACCTCGACGGTAAAGTATGTCAGCAATTAATGTATGCCATGTGGTTTGGTGAATGAAATTGCATTTTTGGTTTCTAGAAAGATCGGAAGGGAGGATATTGTCTTTCAGGTAAGCATAGGTCTTTCCATAGATTGAGGATTCAATGCCAACTAAATGGCATATGGTCTAAGATTCTGGATTATCATAAGTAGGATTAGACACTTGTTCCACCATAAACTCATAATGACCTCATTTTTTTGGCAACTGTAAGAGAGAAGTAATTGTCTCCATAACATCCATGACTTTGTTTTTTTCCCTTGGAATTTTTTCAAACTTGATATCCATAAAGTAATTTTTTGGATCATCTATCATCTTCTTATATGGCATCAGCTTCTCATCCTTTGTCTGATATTCGTCATTTACCTGATAGATGACTAGTTGTGAATCTCCATATACTTGTAGTTCTGTGATATTCCATTCAACTGCCACTTTGATTCCAATAATTAATGCCTCATACTCAACTACATTATTTATACATGGAAACATGAGTCTATAGGACCTTGGGATGGTATGTCCTTGAGGTGTGAAAAATAGAATTCTCGTACCAGACCCACATGTGTATGACCCATCAAAATAAAGCCTCCATTGTTGTGTTGTCACAGTAAGAATCTCTACATTAGGAAACTCAATGTTCATTGGATTATCATCAAATAATGGAGCTTTAGCTAATTGATTGGAAATCACTTGACCTTTGATGGCTCTTCTATCCACATACTGAATATCTAATTCACTCAAGATCATGACCCACTTGGCTAGTCTCCTTGTTAGAGCAACCTTGTTGAGTAAGTACTTTAATGGATAAATTTTTGCTATGAGTTTAACCATGTGGGTCAACATGTAATTCCACAACTGTTGGGTAGAAAATACCACTTCCAAACAAGCTTTCTCAATGAAGGTGTAATTTATTTCATAACCATTCAGAGTCCTGCTGATGTAATAAATAGCTTGTTCCCTTCCCTCAGGATCTTCCTATGCTAATAGAGCTCCTCAAGAAATGTCCATTGTTGCAATGTATAATAACAATGGTATCTGCTACGTAGGAGGCATTAATATTGAAATTAGGGGACATCAAATATTATTTTATTTGATTGAAATTTGTTTCACATCCTTATCCCATTTGAAGAGACATTCTTATGAAGTAGGTATTCAAGGGATGACTTTTATCTACTAATTGAGAGATAAATCTTCTTATTCATTGTAGCCTACCTTGTAGAGATCCTAATTTAATGATATTATTTGGAGGCGACATTTCCATTATTTCCTTGACCTTGGCAAAGATCCACCTTACGATGTCGATGTAACCCATAAGTTTTGCGATGTAACCCATACACATTTCTTAGGATTTATCGACATTGAATTTCTCTAGCCTTGTAAATATTTTTCCTAAAATCTCCAAATGTCCTTCTCTGGTATATGATTTTTCTAATATATCATCAATGTAATCTTTCATAAAAGTATGCATCATGTCATGGAAAATAGTGGTCATTGCATGCTGATATGTTGCACCTACATTTTTTAACCCAAAGGGCATGATGTTCCAACAAAATGTGCCCCATGGACATGTGCATTTTGTATTTTCCTCATCTTCAGGTGCTATCTTGATTTGGTTATACCCTGAGAAGCCATCCATTAGTGATAACATGGCATGTCTTATTATTAAGTCCACAATAATGTCAATGCTTGGTAAAGGAAAATAATCCTTTGGACATGCCTTATTTAGATCTTTGAAATCTATGCATATTTTGATACTATTATCTAGTTTAGATATAGTTACAATATTAGAGATCCACTTAACATAATCTATAGACCTGATGAATCCTACATCCAACAACTTTTTCAGTTCATCTTTTACCATCAATGGAATTTACAAATGCATTTTCCTTAGTTTTTGTTTCACAGGTTTTATCTCAAATGGTAGAGATAAATGATGCATTAGAAGATCTAGATCTAAACCTAGCATATCAGAGTATGACCAAGAAAATTTAATGCTTTTGTCCTCAAAGAACTTGACCAATTCTGGCTTTTCTTGTTCAGTCATAGATGTTGCCAGATATAGAGTTTTTTCCTTTTTTGTTGTGCCAAGATTGATAGACTTTGTAGGCTCCACCAACACTAATGATCTTTCATGAAAATGTATTGGAAGGGTTTACAAATCTTCCATCCTTTGGTGCCTCAAAGAGGTTTTCACCATTATATGCATTCTTTATTTTTACTTTTTCATGAGCTAATGCTACCATTGAATGGTTTTCACCATTAGATCCATTATTCCTATTTTCAATTTTGCAACTGAAAGATTTGACACCCTCTTGACTTGGAGCGTTGTTATGAGACTTACAATTAGAACTTGTGTCAGGTTCATCATAACAAAGGAAATGTATGATAACATCATCATTCTCAAAGATAGGATTATTGATAGGTTCAATTGGTTCCCATTCAATAAGTTTAGGATGCATTAATGGTAAAAAGTCATCAGATTGGTTAAGGTCAATGATAGTAAAGGTTCTGATAGCAATGTTGTCAAAAAATTTAGTACTAATGTTAAGGTCTATGATAGTACTCTCTTCCAAGTCATCTATCTCACTCGATATCTGTCCATCCTCACTTGAGTCGTTGATATTTTGTGATCCAAATACAAGGGGTCTAGTCCTCGAGTTTTTTCCCTCTTCGCATGTGGGTGCATACTCTTTTATGAAATCAATTTGTATGTCCTTGCATGATGTTTCTGATAAAGAATCCCACTCATACTCATTAGAATCTATCTCAGAACTATCCCGCATTTGAAGGATTCTTTCTACAACTCTATGAGTGTTTTCTTCTTTTGTTTCCGCTATATAACCCAGTCCTATTTTGTCTTTTGTCTAAAGTGAGTGAGGTTGGATGGGTTCTACAATGCCTTCTTTTCTTTTTCCAATAGGTCCTTTTCCTCCATACCCCATTTTCTCTAGTATTTTTTTTCCATTTCCATATTGATCTATCTTTATGCTAATGTTTTCCCATGTAGAGGCTTGCTCATCTTTGTAGAGCCAATTGAGAATGGTTGTATCTTCAAATTCTTCTTCTAGAGTACATGTGTTTACAAATCTATCATCTAGAACTCTGGTAGGTGTTGATGATTTTTGTGTTGATGATGATGGTTTTCCATATGTCCTTGGAGATGGCAGCAATTGTGAAAAACATAAATAGTGCTCAATGGAATATTCTCCTATACCTTTGTCTTTTAACTGGATCTTGTCTTTGAATTGTTATGATAGAGAATCCAGTTGAGCTTCATTGTTTGATGTGTGAAGTTAGCAACACTTATTTCTTTTGACTGGTCCTTTTTCTCAACCCATTTAGATACAACATTTAATTCCCTTTCACCGTTGGATGAAATAGAATTGTTTGCTTCCCTATTATGGGGCACCAAAGTGTCTTGATTTGTTTTAAGCATGTTACAAGTATGGGGATTATTGTAAACAACTGAAATAGTGATTTCTTGTCCATTGACTGGAAATTTTAAAGACTAATTATAATTTGAAGGTACTACTTGCATTTCATGAATCGAGGGACGTCCCAAGAGTATGTTATAAGTGAGCTCTTTTTCTAATAATTGGAAAACAATATTCTTCACAATTGGTCCCACTTAAATAGGCAACATGTTCAACCCCTTGGAGGATCTCTCTTCTTCATCATAGGATTTTATTGTGATCTTCCTTCTGGCATCAATAGCATTATCAGAATAACCTAGTGCATGGATCAATTTTAACGTGCAAATGTTTAACCAGCTCCACCATCTATTAAGACACGTTTTTCTTGGTGTTTGTGGATTAAGATTTCAATATGAAGAGCTGCATTATGCGGATGAGTAAGTGACACATCATCTTGTTTTGAAAATGATAGGTAGAGAGGCATGGTTAAGTGTCGCACCATAGCCTAGAATTGACAAAAATCTATATTATTGGGTATTGTTGTGGCTACAAGAGCTTGTTCCAAAACCTCCTTATGAGATGGTGAGATTTTAAGGAGTTCCAAAATTGATATTTGT
>VDFB02053653.1:0-27541 GCA_007258455.2 Sequoia sempervirens
AGTCCATTAGGGTTCATTGCATAATTTTCTCACACATGAAATAGTCTTTAAATTCGAACAAATGATCTACCCAAGTGAACTTCGATAATCTGTCAACAAAACATGACAATCATCTAGGCATATCAAAATCGGTCAAACTCAGTCAAACTTAGTCAAACTAGTCAAATCTTGCTTACTTTTCATGTGTCCTTCTGAAGGGTAGCCCATCATTTAATCATTCCCTAGGATGTGTCCTTAGTCATCATCACAGTCATCTGGCATTTTGAGGATTCTCACAACATTCGAGATATGTTCCTCTTGACATCGACATTATTCAAGATGTGACCTTCCTGAATTCGACATTTTGGCAGCAACATTATTTAAGATGTGTCCTTCCTAAATCCAACATCTTGACATCGACCTTGTTCGGGATGTGTCCTTCCCGAATCTTGACGTCAACTTGGCATCGACATTATTTAGGATGTGTCCTTCCTGAATCCGACATTATGACATCATCATCATTTGGGATGCATCCTTCCCAAACTTGACATCAATTCAACATCTCGACATTGACATTGTTCAGGATGTGTCCTTCTTGAACTTGTCATCAATTCGACATCTGGACATCGACCTCATTCAGGATGTGTCCTTCCCTAATTTAGAATCACTCTGGCATCGACGTCATTCAGAATGTGTCCTTTTTGAGTCTGACATCCCGACATCATTTAGGATGTGTCCTTCCTAAACTTGACACTAATCTAGCATCTTTACATTTTCAACTCTGGCACTTTTACACCAAGACATTCAACATTTTGGGTAAACTTGACATTTTGACATCCAGATACTTCACAGGAACTTGGCATTTAATTTTACAGTGTTTGTTGTGTATTTTTCACATTCATGTTACTAGTTCCTTGAGGATGTCCTAACAACAGGATTTAGAGGAGCAATGAACTTTCATGATTTGTCTTGCTTGTTTTCACTGTCTGTGGTTGATTATGACAAAAAGACTAGGGAAAATACACCTTTTAGTATGAGTCATTTTAATCCTTGTCTATGACTATTTATGTCAAGTGATGGTATGACCTTGCACACCTTGATTTACGTCATATCATGGTGTTTGTTGGCCATCATGATAATCTACCCAATGATGATTAAGAACAACGATTAGTAGTCCTACTACAATGTGTTGAAGGATTTTTTTCCTCTTACTAACATGCATCTCCTCCTACCCTTTTCCTCTTCCTAACATGCATCTCCTCCTACCTTGTCATCTTCTCTAAAGATAATATCATATAGGCATGGTATCCATATCATCATCCATATCTTTTGCACTAACATTTCTTTGTCTCTTCATATTCTAGTCTTCTCATCAATTTCGAGAGCACACCCATGTTTTTGGAACCCATCTATCCTCTCCAGGGTCCATACCACTACCCTCCTCATCATTCTTCCTCATCTTATTTTGCACTGGGGCATGACTTTGACTTATTTTTCTTTTTCATAATGCAATAGACTGCATTATGACAAAGAGGTGAAAAATGTACATACATAAAAAATGTCCTAAGCCTTCGAGTGTCATTTTTCTTCATCCTCATCCTTCCATAATTGAATAATTTTAGTTATTCAATTATGTTTGATTATATTCCTCTATTAATTAAATAATTGTTAATAATTATTTAATTAATTCACTTTCTAATCTTTATTCTATCCTGAACGATTAAACAAACTAATTGTGTCACTAATTTCTCCCTCTTCTTCAATAGTTAAATGAATTATTATTTGTTTAATTATTTTTCCATCTTTCATCTATAGTTAAATAATTACCATCAAATATTTATCTATTCATGGTCCTTTAATTCTTATATAGTTAAATAATTATTAAAATCATTTAACTATCCCATGCCACCTTCCCTATTAAATAATTAATCTAAATTAATTATTTAAGGTCTAATTTTCATCTCTCCATTTAATTAAATTGATAAATTTAATTAAATTCTCTTCTTTTCATTTTATCTAAATAAATTATTTGGATAAATTATTTATTTACCACTTGTCATTTTCCTTCATTTTGAATAAATTATTTAAAATAAATTATTTATGCACCTCCACTTGGTCAAAGATACCCTATCATTATTTCATGTCACAGTCTGCATGTCTATCATAGTTGTCAGCATCATAGTCTTTGCCATGCATGGAATATTCTTGGTGCATCAATTATGGACCGTCGATTCGACCTTCAATCTCATATGTCCATTCAAAATTGCCTTTTCTTATAAAATGGCAATTTTGAATTCATTTCGCTTCTTCCTCTTCTCTCTCTCAAGCATTCATGTGAACTTTCTGGATTTCTTGTTTTCATCCATTTTTACACATACTTAGAGCTTCTCTTAGTCATTTAGAGTCATTTTGGATAGAAAAATCCTTCAAAACTTGTGTAGGACATGGCATAATCTTAAAGTTGCTCGAAGAATCTAAGGGAACTCTTGAACTTGCAGCAAGCTAGAAGGTGTAATGGAGGTCAACCATGGAGATTGAAGATCTGGGTAACTTTGCTTCATTTATTTTCATGTTTTCTCCTTTGCTCTCCATTATCTCTTTGGCTTTTTTAGATTTAGCAGTTCTAACCTAATCAAACATAAATTTCCAGATATACAAGTACTTATACTTTTATGTTATTGTGAGATTGTTGGTTATGTGATTAATTGTAAAGATATAAGCGGTTTGTGAAGTTTGATATAGAGATTATTTTGATTTTTTTTCATAATTTTACTCCCCATGGAGTGTAACCACAACTCCCCCTAATGTGGTTTCCATTAGAAAATCATTGTGATGTGCAACATGGTTCTAATGGGTGTGTTGGTGTGTGCATTGTGCATGTTTGTAGACCTTGTTCCATATTGATTTCCTCAAGCTTGGGTGGACAGTTTATTGTCCTAAGGATGGGAGATGAGTTCCCATTGGCCATTGGGAAAAAAAAATGTTTATATATTAATGTATAGGTTCGAGGGTTATTCTTAATAAGCTTAGTTTTGGGAAGACTAGTTTCAATGGCCCTTTTCAAATCTATTGTATGTAATTTGTGAAAATATAGTGCTATGAGGGTACAATCATATTTTTGATGTATTGTCTTAGTTTAGGAAAATAATCATTATCAAGTATGTTGTTCAACAAATGATGTAAAGGACAAAAAGGGTTCAACATCTTGTTACTACCCATTTCATATTGGTTATGTATAAATGTGTGTAGTGAATATACTATTTCATAGAAAAATAGGGTTCATCAAGATGATGAGCCACTAATTTTTACTATGAAACATATAGTTATGTGCAATATATGATGTAAATAACAATTAGAAAACAATTGTAACTATTATAAGAAAAATAAGGGAGGTTTTAAGATGGTGAAACAATGTGTACCTTGCTAAAAAAAGTGTTGTTTCGGGGGTCACTGAAGACTCATTCGCCCAATGGCGAATGGGTCCCTATTAGGGTTTCTAAAAATTAATTTTTAGGTTTTGTTTTTCAATGCCTGCACTCCCAACTCCCAAAAGTTGGAAATAAATATTTTAGCCTTTTTTTTCATGATCTTGCCATATAAATGACAACTTTTGCAACTTTACAACCTTGAAAATCTTGCAAATTTTAATGTCCACTTGATCTTTAAACTAAAACCTACAATCACACAACAAGGAAGAAGAAAAATTGTTTATTGTTAGGGAATAGGGGTTTTCTTTGGTCAAACCCTATTTAGGTAATTAAACCTTATGATGAAACAATGAAATATGAACATGAAACTTAAAACATGAAACAGTGATACCTTGCATGAAGTCTTGGAATGTAAATAGACAATCTAACATGACTTTCTATGAGAAATGTAGATCTTGATCATGAACTTTGATATGAAATAATGCTTGAATTGGATCTTAAATACTACATCAACACATAAGCTCAACTAAATGCACAATGCACTATGCCTTTTACATGATGATATGATCTTTAATTGCTACAATAAAACCTTGATAATCTAATCTTGAATGCCTTCTTGAATCCTCTATAATGTTCTTGTGAAGGTTCTCTAATGATAACTTGAATTACTAGGTGAAACTATGTTAATTAGCCTTATATTTATACTTAAGATTTAATCCCGAAATTTAAATAACACAAGCCAACAATAGATCTACAGGAACAAAATCTCACCAAAAATTTAAATTTAATTTAATTTTAAACCACACGGGACTCATATGCCAGAAGTGATGTATGATTCCCATTAGGCTAGGCTATGGGACACATTTTTTAAGAAATTCTTAGATTCATGTGAAATCGAGATCACAGCCCCAAAACTTAGGTGGGACCCATATGCCCAAAGTGGTGTATGAGTCCCAGATCACTAAATCTCGGCCATACAATCCAACAACACTTGAATCATGACTGGTTGTTGGTTTATGTTGGGATTATCCTCAGAAAAATGTATTAATTAAGGCTTGTGGATGCAAAATAAGGCCAAATAAGGCATAAAGAATCCCAATTAATAATGAAAATCCTAGATTAGTGTGAAAATGTGGCACAACACTTTGTAACACCTTAAATAAGGTAAAATTAAGTTCATTTAGTTTACAAGGGCCCAAGACTTAATGTGAATGTGTTAAACACATTACAACACTAAATAAAGGCAACATTAAGTCCAACTTAACAAGGAGGGCCCAAACAAGCACAAAAATATAAAAGGAAACATTTTTAATTGCCACATTTAGCCTCCACTTTAGTGAGATGAGGAACTTGCTTCAAACTCACACTAAAGTAGAAAAACTCGTATCAAGAGGGGTCCAAGTGTACCAATGTTGGTAAGATAGAACAACAACGATCAACAGAGGTGATCAAGCCCCTAGGATCGAGATCCTATGACAAATCAACATAAGCATAAAAGAACACACATGTAAAATGATATAAGGAGAAATGACAAGGCACAAGTATGCACTTCCAAAGACAAAGAGAAAAGAAGAAAAATGAAAAAAAAGGGGTGGATCCAACTTCGATCATTTATCCATTGTGTGGGTTAGATCTAAGCTTGTTTGGGGTATGTGCATAATCATCATGGAAAAAATAGGCCCTTAAGTGACAAAATATTTAGAAAAATTTGAGGTAGGTAACTTGACATAAAAATTGGAATAAGTTATCTATATTATTTCAAAAATATGTAAGAATACAATCTCTAGCAAATTGAATGTAGTTTCTAAACTACTAAGTTTATTTAGAAAACAAAAAAATCTATTTGGTGAAAATTTGAAATTTCAATGTAGTAGTACTTAAATTTCAAGGAAAAATAAGAAGTAGGTGTGTGTTTGACCACCCTAACCACAATAAAATGCTAATATTTTTTTATAATATTTTAGAGATGTATAAGTAGAGGACTCATGTTTGAATGTGATGCATATTTTTTTGTAATTTTTTTCCAATTAAATAATTAATTATGATTTTTTAATCAAAAAATATAAAAAATATAAAAACTCATATGTGATCAATAGAAAATTAATAATAATTATTTATTAAATTCAATGTGAAGCATAATTTATATTGGTGCAAAGCTGAGAATCTCCTTTAAAAACCCTTTTCATTTCATCAATTTTGGGTTAAAAAAAGTTGTCAGCCACATACCCTACAAATACCCCTCATATTGCCACTTTTTGGGCCATCATGATCTTGCACATACCCTTTGTCCAAAAATACATGAATACTCTAAAGCAACAAAACTTTAGGTTGTTCATTGGGTGAGTATCCCAAAATTTTCTTGAGACACATACACATGTGGCCGATATGTGCTCACACAAGCCAGTGGCTACGTAAAATTCATACCTATAGCTATACCTTGGTTCAGCTTCCTATCCAACTAGAACAAAGTTATGCCTCCTAATAACTTTGATAAGGTGTCACAGAACAATGAACTTTGAACTTCATGAGACAAGCAAAGGGTTGTATGCTTGGAACTCATGAACAATCAAGATGGCTCCACAAGCATGCAAGGTGTGTTATGCAAGGTGGCCATATAAAATAAATTATAAATGTGCAATAGTGTAACATACATTCAAAGGAGTCTTTCATAGTTCATGTAAGGTCTTAACTTAGGGAACATTGCATGCCTAATGTCTCCAAGAAAGGGCCAATCAAATAATAGAAGATTCACAACTTCAGGGATGCAGTATGTCGCATCAAGCCATCAAGAGGAATATAATACACTAAGAGATATCACACTCTTAAGGGACATCACACCTAATGTTATTTACAAAGAAAAAGATGCATCACATGAAGTAAGAAGACTACACAATGAAACATGAAATACAAAAGAATAATGCTAGTGTATGCCTCCACTTTAAAGAAATTTCTGAACACCATGCTTTGAGCAATTACTTCAAAGTAGCAAATGATAAACGCTAATCAATAAAGAAGACATGAGAGCTAACTTGGAAAACACTATGCCAAGTCATATGTTTGCAAATAAAGCTATGCCATGAAAAGGACAAGGGGTTTCCCCCAAAATGAAACTCCAAACACATGAGTGATCCATGGATTTGTGGTCAGTATGTTCTTGCTACAATATTTTTAGAGACCTCAAAACTATCATCATTCCCCAAATACTCATAAAACTAAGAATGAAACAAAGTGAGTGAAAACAAGGAAAAAACCTTTCAGGTCAACATGGAAGAGACATGAATTCCTTGACACCTTGTGTCATCCCCAAAAGGAAAACACAAGACAAAGAAATGATAAAGAAAAAGCTTTTGGGTCAACATGGAGAGACATGAATGTCTCAATGCCTTGCATCATCAGCAAAAGGAAAACACAAGACAAATGAAAAAGGTAAAATGTTTATGACATAGAGAAGAATGTAGGTATAGATAGAGGAGTGTCACAGAGAGAGAGAGAGAGAGAGATCACATAATAGTACGGGGAGATCACATTACACACATGCAATCACACAAAAGAAAAATAATTAATGCAATTTGAGCCTAGTAAGGTGAATGCAAGTCAACCTAGGTAACAGGTCATCCACATCCAAAACATGTTCATCGCATGCAAAAGGTGGACAACTATCCAAAGGGACAATGATAAATGTGCTACTAGGACATAGATATCTAATTATTTTCCCCACTAAGTGCAAGACAAGAATGAGCTGAGCTAGGTGATGGGAAAGAGCTCCTTGCATTTTGAAATGATTTGGAATGAATGTAAAGCATGTAATATTGAGAATGTGATGATTCTACAAATATTACATGGCAAGGAGCGAGAAGGGACCTGTTTTAAGGGACTATTTATATGATATCAAACTTTTTGAATATTTTTTTTAAAGCATAACACTCATTGGTACTATTTCTAAAGATTCTATCATATCTACAATGAGATGTGTTTTTTTCTTAGGATTTGGAAATCAAATTTTTGGCATGGGTGGTAATGTAATAAGTCCTTGAATTAGAACTTGTACGTGTAAATTTCTTTTAGTTGTAGATGATGGACAAGGGAGCTATAATTTCTTTAATTTTTATGGCCCTCTTTGCTTGCTAGATTCAACTTCTCTACGTAGAACAAGGGTAGGAGGACCTAAGATGATCCTATCATCCTTATTATCATTACGAAGCATTGGTTGTTTGTTAGGAAGGGGGACACTCATATTGGGATGAGGATCTTGATATCCTAACCCTTTAGTATCTTCAATTAGTATTTTCTCTAAGAGTTGATGAATTTCATGTTCACTTGTTATATTGCATCCTTTTTTGCTGAAGATTGTGAATCCTTTTCCATATGTTTCTTCTAAATTGATGGGAGTGCTAGTCACTTTGTTAACGTAGAATGGTTGAGTGTTTGCTTGACTAGAGGAACTAGGTTCACCTATTGTAGAAAATATAGGCTCAGTTTACATTTCAATTTCAGGATGTAAAAGACCAAACATCTCAAGTGGTGGCGTTATAAGGGGTGTTGGTTGTTTCATGGATGGATAAAAGGATGCATTAGTTTCAAGGTTATTAAGGAAATTGTTTAGGAATATATTCATGCTATCATCATCTTCTCCAATGGTGTCAACATCACGAGGAGGACATACATTAGGAGTTGAGTGAGCATGAGTAAGTTCAATTTCATTAGATTCATTTCCAAAATCACAACTTGACACATCCACTAAGGACTTTAAAGACATACAAATCTTAGCAAAGAACATATCCATGATGAAATGTAGTACAATAAATATAAGGAAATGGACGGAATGAACTGAATGAAGCTAGATGTAATGAAATGAGGAAAACAAAAACTCTACAAACTGAAATAGATAACTGATGGAAACAAACAAAAACACAAAAACAGAGTTTTCAATGTTGAAAAATGCAGTTTAAATTTGAAACGAGACAAAATATCCTAGAGGGGCGTATGAGCCCTGATCAAGGATTTTCAAGGCTTTGAATTTTGAATAAAAGTCACCACAAAATACCCAGAAATCAGGAAAAATCTTTTTTACAAATTAGGGTTTTTGAAAAGATTTCAAAAAATTGAGTGAAGTTTATGCTTTCTAGTTTGGATGATGTCTAAGCTAAGTGCAAATATAGATTTCAAATGAAATTTAATAATGCAAGATACAAAAATGCAACCTATATGCACGTTCACTAATGCAAGAATTAGAAACCCTAGATGCAATTTAACTAATACAATGTTAATGCAAGCTAGATCTAGGATTATGATGCACTGCAAATCAGAATTAAGATGTTGTAAATGTAGGTTCACCAAAATATAACAATACAAAATAGGAAAGTCAAAAATAAATATTGTAGCCTTGTTTTCACCATTATGTTTTATAGAATAATAGGGTTCATCAAGATGATGACCCACTAGTTTTTACTATGAAACATGCAATTATGTGCAATATATATGATTTAAATAAGAATCAGAAAACAACCCTAATGTTGAATAGGACAACTGAGAGGGGGGGTGAATTATTTGTCACAATTTTTAACCTTTAATCCAATCACTAGAACTAATACTTAAAACTACTTAAATGATTAATCATCAAATTCCAATGCAAAAACTCAAATCCAACACATAAACACAATAACACTAGATTTACATGAAAAACCCAATAAGGGAAAAACCATGGTGAGGATTAACTCACACTATAGAGAATATCAAAACCGATTACAAAAAGGCTCACTTCTTGAAACAAGGCTCAAAACTTGAAATAAGGACTCATTGTCCAGAACAAGAACTCATTATCCAACAGGGCTACAATCTAGAGATGCAAAAGATGGCTAACCGACAGGATACAATAATAGCGGCTCATCACCAAAGGATTGAATTGATGGGATACACCTTCAATGTGTAGGCTTCAGTTCCAATGAAACTCATAATATGAAGTACTGCCCATATAGTAGTGGCTCAACTAAACTACACTGATCCAAAATTGATAAAGTATTTAAGCTCATATCTTCACATACCCCTTAATCCTTTTTGCACTCACACTTCATTCTTTCATGTGCACACCTTTTCCTCTTTGCATTTCACATTCACTCCCCATACAATTATCATTCTTCAAAACGTCTTATATATATACAAGTATAGCTTAATCATCAATTAGGTTGACCTAATTAGATGAAAAATGAAATAATCAAAAACTTCCTTTGTTGGAACCATATATGATTTAAACATTTTGTCCATGTAGTGTATTATACCAAGTAGGCTAAGCTCCATACAAAAAAACCCCAAGGTAAATTCAATCTTCTTAAATCATAATATGTGTTAGGTCAGCCAAGACCCAAAAAACTCTATCAATTATAACTTACTGCTCCCAACACAAAAATTATCAAGATTCTGAATATAGATGTCTGAGTGAATCATAATGACATAGTTAAGATATCAGAGTCATAGCTTGTCTTTCAGTAGAATCCAGACCCAAAACAACACACTAGACTATAGATAAAGAAAAATATTCGAGTAGGGAATAACTTTCAGAACATCTCATACATCTCGAGGGTATGTGTAGGATCATGATGGGCCAAAAAGTGGCACATGGGATGGGTATGTGGATGATGACTATTTTTTACCCAAAATTGATGAAACTAAAGGGTTTTTAGCTGAGATTCTAAGCTTTCCACCAATATAAACTATGCTTTTACTTTGAATTTAATAAGTAATTATTATTCATTTCTATTCAAATTCATGACTAAATTCCTCATTGATAGGCTTAATTGAAAAAAAAAATTATAACTTTCAAACATTATCACATATTTTGAATCCAAAACATGCATCACATTCTATGTGCTCTCACGACTATAGGATTAAAAAGGAACAAATGAAATCTCATGAAGTTTCTACCAAAGTGGTCGACATACAAGTTTTATATTCTTTAAAAGTTGTAATAAAAAATTCATAATTAATTTTTACTTGGAAAGAATTATAAAAAAATATGCATCACATCGTAAGCATGAGTCCTCTATATCTAATATATTATAAAAAAAAAATATTATCATTTTATTGTGGTTATGGTGGTCGACAAACACCTACTTCTGATTTTTTCCCTGAAATTTAAGTACCACTGCATTGAAATTTCAAATTTTCACCAAATAGATTTTCTTTTCTTTTAAACAAATCTAGTAGTTTAGAAACTAGATTCAATTTTCTACAGATACTATTCTTACATATTTTTGAAATAATATAGATAACATATTCACCCTTTACTGCCAAGTTTCCAACCTATTATTTTTTCTAATTTTTGCCACTTCTAAGAGCCTATTTTTCCATGATGATCCTGCAATATACCCCTTGATATTGTGTTTGATATTGTGTTGACATCAATGAAAACCATTTGCAGCAATCCAATTTCTAACAATCTACCCCTTTGTTATTGATGGAAACACAAGATGTGAAAATCCAACAGCAACAACCTTAGTAGTTCCCTTGATGAGATGTAATGATTTCCATTGTTTTCACATGCTTTCTCTCCCCCTTTGACATCCATGGCAAAGGGAAAGCCTAGATCAGAGTCAAGGAAGTCAATAGAACCTGGTATTGGTGGAGTGAAGGAGCTGCATAGATTTAGGCCTAGAACAATTGCTCTCTAAGAGATTTGAAAGTATCACAAGAGTATAAAGCTGCTCATAAGGAAGCTGCCATTTTAGAGGCTCATCAAAAATATTGTAGACTTGCACTTCCAAGAGTCCTGTTGTTTGAACATTGCAAGAGGTATCTAAGGAATATCTTGTAGGGAACTTTGAATATATTAACTTCTATGCCATTCACGTCAAGTGGGTAACCATCATTTAATATTAGAAGTTTTTTTTTAATGGCTACCTCTAGTAATTTGCCACAAAATCCCATTCTTCTTGGTAAAATTTATGATTTTCAGTCCTTGAAAATGAAGTCTTTTCTACAAGCCCAGGAATTTTGGGAACCAGTTGAGAATGGCTACATAGAGCCCACTCTAGTAGACTTAGCTACTATGTATAATGCTTAGAGAAATACAGGTGTAGATTAGAGAAAGAAAGAGAACAAGGAAAAATGTTGGATCTAGAACTCTGTTGATGCTTCTATTTTCTCAAAAATCACAGGTGCAAAAACAAACGAGGCTTGGGATATCCTCAAATCTACATATGAGGGTACTAACAAAGTCAAGACATTCAAACTGCAAACCTTGTGAACATAGTTTGAAACATTGAAAATGTCTAACTCAAAGAATGTTGATCAATTTATGACTAGAGTCATGGGCATTGTAAACCAGATCAGGAGGAATGGTGAAACCATTGAAGATCAGAGGATTTTTGAAAAATTCCTTAGAAGCTTACCAAAGAAATTTGAAACGGTTGTAACAGCTATTTTAGAGTCCAAAGATCTCACTACTTTTTCAGTAGTAGAGCTAACTAGATAACTCTTATCACATGAAACCAGACTAAATCTGGAAGAAGAGTCTTTGGAACAAGCTTACAAGACTCAAGCCTCTTTCAGTAAAGGTAGAGGTAGAGGAAACAAAGGCAAAAGCAATAGAGGGAGAAGTAATAGAGGCAAATCAAATCAACACGGGAAAGAAAGGTCAACACAAGAACAATCAAAGAAGTCTAGAAACTCTTAGAATCAAGCACAAAGAGGCAGAAAATGGATTGATAAATCTAGAGTTTAGTGCTTCTATTGCAATAAATTTGGACACTATGAATCTGAATGCAAAAAGAAACGACCAGACCAAAACAACGGCAAAGCACATGTCTCCAACAATGAAGGATAATCTTCTGAAGCAATGTTTCTTTCCTACCATATTTATGAAGACAATCACACCAAAGACCTTTGGTTGCTGGATAGTGGTTGCAACAATCATATGATAGGTAACAAAGATTTAATTTCATGCATTGATACTTCTATAAATTCTGAAATTAGTCTTGGTGATGATTCTCAAGTAAAATCCCAAGGGAAAAGAATTATGCCTGTTCTTACTAAATAGAATTGGCGAAAAGAGATACATGATGTCTATTATGTTCCAAACCTTAAACATAATCTCATAAGTGTAGGTCAATTGATGGAACATGCCTATGATATAATCTTTAAAGGTACAACTTGTATTTTTGACAAACCTCCTGGTAGAAGACTTATGGTAAAAATTGAGAGGACCAAGAATAAAATGTTTCCATTAAATCTTAGGAGTGCCATTCTGTCATAGTCACTTGTCCACAATGTCACAAACATGGATGAGTCATAATTATGGCATTCTCGGTTTGGTCATCTTCCCTTTAAGAGTCTTATTCTTCTTCAAAAGCAATCTATCATCAAAGGTCTTCTTGTTTTAAAGATCTTGACAGCCAATGTGAAAGTTGTATTCTTGGAAACTGTAAGAGAGACAACTTCCTATCATCCTCAAATAGAGCAAAAGAACACTTAGAGCTAGTTCACACAGATATTTGTGGACCAATGCAAGCTCAATCCATTGGTGGTAGCTTTTATTTTTTGTCCTTCATTGATGACTTTAGTAGGAAAATATGGATTTATTTTCTCAAGAATAAGTCTGATACTTTTTCAAAGTTCAAACAATTCAAAGCTTAAGTAGAAGAACAAAGTGGTAAATATAGAAAAGTGCTTAGATTAGAAAAAGGAGGAGAATATAGCTCAAAATATTTCACATAATTTTGCAAACAACATGGCATTGCTATGCAAACCACAACAAGATATACTCCACAATAGAATGGAGTAGCTGAAAGGAAAAATCAGACCATGATGAACATGGCTAGATGCATGCTTAGAGAAAAGAATTTGTCTAATGATTATTGGGCTAAAGCTATTGCTACTACAGTCTATATTTTAAATAGATCTCCTACAACTAGTGTTCAAGGAAAGGTGCCACAAGAGGTTTGGTCTAGTACAAAGTTGAATGTAGCTCATTTTAGAATTTTGGTTGCATTGCATTTGCTCACGTTCCAGAGGAGATTTGACAAAAAATTGACATAGGAGTGAAAAGTGTATCTTTATCGGCTATAATGAACAATCAAAAGCCTATAGACTCTACAATCCTGTTGTCAAGAAATTTGTGGTGAACAGAGATGTCATGTTCTTTGAGAACAAATCATGGAGTGATCAAGAAAATGAAACTTTGAATGGTCCAAATCCATTATGTACAGCTATTTGATGAACCTTCAGATCAGCAAGTTCATCCGCCAAGGCCACCAAGATTAAAGGTACAAGGTCAACAACAATAGTTTGGAAATGGTAATTCTCTCAGTAGTGATTCATCTTCCTCTATAGACAATCAAAGAACTAGAAGCATAAGGGAAATATATGAGCAGGAAAATGCAATTGAACAAGATCTTTTGCCTTTCTTTCTTATTAACTAGCCCACTTTGAAGAAGCAGTAAAAGAGGAACATTGGGTTGATGCAATGAATCAAGAAATTGAAGCGATAGAAAAGAACAAAACTTGGGATCTTGTTGATCTACCAAGTGAAAAAACCAACATTGGTGTGAAGTGGGTATGTAAAAAAAAGCTAAATGACAAAGGAAAGATAGAAAAACACAAAGCAAGGTTGGTTGCCAAAGGTTTCTTTCAACAACTTGGCATAGACTATGGAGAAACTGTTGCTCCAGTAGCTGTTATGTCCAAGATCATCATGGAAAACAAGCCCTTAAGTGCAAAACTCAGAAAAAATTAGGTTAGGCAACTTGATGTAAAATATAAATAAGTTATCTATATTCTTTCAAAAATATGTAAGAATAGAATCTAGAACAAATTGAATGTAGTTTCTAAACTACTAGGGGTTTTGTTTTTAAATCTATTTGGTAAAAATTTGAAATTTCAATGTAGTAGTATTTAGGGGAGAAAATAAAAGTAAAATCCTTGACCACCTAACCATAATAAAATGATAATATTTTTATAATATTTTAGATAAAAGTAGAGGACTCATGTCCCGATGTGATGTATATTTTTTTATAATTTTTTCCAAGTAAATAATTAATTATGAATTTTTTTTATTACAACTTTTAAAAATATAAAACTCATATGTCGACTACCTTAACTTGGTCAAAACTTCATGAAATTCAAATATTTTTTTAATCCTATATTATGCAAAATATAGAATGTGATGCATGTTTTGGTTTGAAAAATGTGATCTTGTTTGAAATCATAGATGTTTCCAATCAATCATTCAGACTTTAGTCAATTCAAATAGAAAATAAATAATATTTATTTATTAAATTCAAAGTAAGGCATAATTTATATTGGTGGAAAGTTAAAAATATCTTTTAAAAACCCTTTTCATTTCATCAATTTTGGGTAAAATAAAGCTGACCACATACCCATCATATTGTCACTTTTGGCCCATCATGATATCGACATACCCTAGCAAGGTTAGACACGGTCAAAACTATTTTGGCTATTGCAACTTAGAATAAATGGAAGGTTTTCCAAATGGACGTCAAATCTGCATTTTTAAATGGCATATTGGAAGAAGAGATATATGTAGATCAACCACTAGGGTTTGAAATCAAAGGTCAAGAACATAAATTATATAAGTTGAAGAAAGCCTTGTATGGCTTAAAACAAGCTCCAAGAGCTTGGTATAGTCAAATTGACTCTTACTTCATCAACATTGGATTCATCAGGAGTAGTCATGCCAACTCTCTGTACAAAAAAAATATCATGAAGGTAAAATTCTCATTGTTTTTCTTTATGTTGATGACTTGCTCTATACAAGAAATTTGATGTTAAATGAGTTCAAAGCTGCCATGAAAAAGGAGTTTGAAATGACTGATTTTGGAACCATGAAATACTTTTTGGGGATTGAAATTAACCAATCTGTTCAAGGTATTTTTGTCTCTCAACAAAAGTATATGCTTCATAAAATTTTGAAAAAATTTAGAATGGAAAGTTGCAAACCAATAGACACACCCATTGCTCAAGGAACAAAGTTGAACAAACAAGATGATGTACCATATGTTGATTCTACATTGTACAAGAGGCTAGTTGGCAGTCTTCTGTACCTCACAACAGCTAGACCTGACATAATGTTTGCTGCAATTTTTCTATCCAGATTCGTGGACTCTCCAAAAGATTCACACTAGAAGGTTGCAAAAGAATTCTAAGATATGTTGCAGGGACAATCAACTATGGATTATGGTACACTTAATTTGAAGATACTTCACTCTCTGGCTACATAGACAGTGATTATGCTGGAAGCATAGATGATAGGAAAAGCACATCAGGATATGCTTTTCACTTGGGAACAAATCTCATCTCATGGGCATCCAAGAAATAGCCCATAGTTTCAATATCTTTGGCAGAGGCAGAGTATGTGGTTACAACTATAGCAGCTTGTCAAGCAGTATGGCTAAGAAGGATGCTGAATGATCTTGCACATATTGAAAAGGAGCCAACTCCTATTTTTTGTGATAACAGTTCCACAATTGCCTTGTCCAAAAGTCATGTCGTCCGCAAGAAAAGCAAGCATATTGCCACTCGTTTTCACTTCATTCGAGAGCTTGTCGAAAATGGAGAAATTTCTCTTGACCTCTGTGGATCACGAGATCAACTAGCAGACATCTTTACAAAACCATTGGGAAAGAATGCTTTTGAATTTCAAAGAAAACACTTGGGGATTGTTAGTGCTGATAATTGTAACAGTTGAGATTAGGAGGGGGTGTTAGAATTATAATCCAACTATTCGTAACATGTTAGACTGCTTACATTAGTTAGTTTTGGTAGGTGAAGTTGGTAACACATTTACTCAGAAGACTCTTGATAGCTCCATATTAGGTTTAGTTGCTTCTAGGTTACTCTATCTATCGCAAGTAGTTTCTAGTTGCTTCTAGATGGTTGTAAAAGCCCTAAATATTGTATTCCCCTTTTTTGAATAGATGAATGAATATATGTTTTGTATTTTTCTGTCCATACTCTGTTTTGCTCTGTTTTCAGTGTTCTTCATTTCCTCTGCCATAATTGACACACGGGCAATCACCGGCTCACCTTCAGCCCACTAAAGTATTTCACCACAACCCAGCATTGAACTGAGGAATCCTGATAAGGATGGGTTAAACTTTCAGCAGTTATCATAAGCCAATCAATATTCAATAAAGCCCAGATGATTAAAAACTTACATGGCTCCGCAGTAGAATCAAGACAGTGGATAATTATTTTGAAATTTAGATGCAGGAAACAAAACAGCACCGCAGCCAAACGCTACGAACTAAAAGGCAAGTTCAAAGCGCAGTAACAACAAACAGTTGATTAAAGCTTTGAACACCAAATTAAAATCACAGCTGAACTTTTTCATCGTGATTTTCATAAGAAACATGTAAAATCAGTGAATTGAACTTACTTGGTGCTTAAATCAAAGAAAAATCTGATGTCCCCTGATGTACAAATATCGATGAGGGTTGCAACTTAAGGATGATCTTCTTCCGATAGTGCGAGAATTTCAAGGCAATATTTCAATAGGCGTAAGAACTTCATTACAGACAATTAGTGATACTAACCGTTCGAATGATACTAAATTATACAACTCCAAAAGCCTTTTTCAGCGGCTCTGAAATCATGAAATTTGTTCCAAGGGGAATGGCTACAAGCCTGCTGCAGCCTTCCTCTTCCACTGCAGAGCAGCGAGGTAGAAGCCCACCAATTATCACCCACCAATTTTACAAGTTCAGCAAAATAGTAATACCTTCAGCATAATAAAGGGGCAATTTAAATAAAAAAATTGATGAAGGTGAATTGTCAAAGAAGATATTCATCTATAGACTATAAATAATAATAATTTAACAGATATAGAACATCCAGATTAATTTTAAATTTTTTACAGCATTTCAAGCACGATACTGCTTGGGAAAGAAAACAGAGAATGAGAAAAAACAAGTCATGTCGAACAAAACGGTTTATACTACTGCATCTATGTCATTTTGCATAGAGTAAATCTCTTGTCCCATATCTTTGAGGTGTAATGGCAAGCCGCCTGAAACTTTCAAAACGGTTTCAACTAATTTCTCACGTCCGTTGGGTGGATTTGATCGGCGGAATGCATGCCAGCAAAAGAGTTGTCTGGCATACTTAGGATCCAGTCCTCTCATCTCATAAATTTTCACCACTTCATCAAATGACTGTAAAATACTTGCATCACGACAAGTCACAAGTACCAGCGCCCCATGATTTAAAAGTTCATTCAATGCCAATGCTTCCAGTTGATCAGCTTGGTCAACTCCATCTAAAATAATTAATGGCTTGGAATATAAACGTTCAAGCTCAGATTTGATCATCTCTACCCCGACGCCTTCCTTTCGGCTGCTGGGCCGAAAGTACCAGAGGAAAGTAGCAGAGGAATTCTTAGATCATACATCAGTTTGTCTTGCATCTTCACCTTATTTTTATTTCGATGTGTTTCCCCTACATCAAGTAAAAAACTTGATCTGCAAAACACAGGATGTTTGCGGTTGTAGAATTCTTTGGCCAAAGTCGTTTTACCCACTCCAGCTGTTCCAACTATCCCCACAAGCTTACCATTTCCATTATTGTTCTGTCCAATCGAGAATATTTTGGCTTCAAGCTCTTGAATAGTCTCCTCAAGTCCAACCGGATGATCCGTAACTTGTAACTTGAACTTATTTCTAGCCTCACTTACTTCATTCAGCACATTATCCACTATCTTTTTGTATAGATTCCCCAGATTCCTGATCATAAATTCCCGGTAGTGAAATTAAAACGAAAATCAAGACAGGCAAATGAAAGTGCAAAGAAATACGAATTGTTTTTTGTAAAAGCGAGACTTACCCATTAGATGTATGGAATTCTATACCAGTGATGTATGAGACTTCGTGAAGGGCTTACTTCCATTGGTGAATCTTTTCGATTGTAAACATTCCCTTTTTTTCATGTGTAGCGAATGCATCGGCATAGACACTCTTTGCAATATGGCGAAGGTCCGAAGGCGCCACGTCATAAAACACGGGAACTATCTTGGCCCCTGTTTCTAGCATGAGCTGAAGCTCGGCCAAACACCAGGGTGAGCTGGCATAACCTTGGGAGAAAATAGCTATATGAACTCGAGAGCGACGAATTGCATGTTGTAGATTGTCTGATAAGAAAACCCCCACTTCTAATTCCGTGGAATCCAGAAAAACTTTTAATCCTGAATATTGTAGAAATTGGTAAAGGATGCTGGCCACAGTATTTTTCACATCTGGACCTCGATGATTGATAAATGCATCGTAGCAATGAAAAGGATCATCACTAGCAGGAGGCGGAGAGGAACGTGCAGGTGCCATCCCGTGGAAGACGTTCTCCTCCATTTCACGTTTTCTCTTTGATAAAGAGGAAGAGGTCATGATTTGAACTCGAATTTAATCTGAACATTGCAATTGCAGTTTTAGGTATAGAAAGAAGAGGCCGCAATTAACTTAACAGGAAAAGAAGAACCTCTTTCCAAGCATTTCTAAGGAAAGAGCATACTTTACCAGTTGTAGTGTAAATGTTGCTTCCAAGATTCTTCTTAATAAGCAAAAGTTTAACTCTTGCTAATCTGGAAGGAACTACGGTATTCACGAGTCTTGGAGAGAAGGCATGGCGACTACCGAGTACTTGGTAAAATCTTTCTAAGTAAGAACATATCAGAAGAAAGTCTCATTGCTCATGCAAAGTATTGCAAGTGGAACCGACAGCGAGGTCCACAAAATTTGTCATGTCTAAAAACTGGACAATGCACGGTAAAAGTTGCGTGTGTAAAAGACGACCATATATTTATTGTCATGTCTTACTAAATTGATTAAATTGGAGATTATAATCCCAACTACCCAGCATTGCATTTAAAATGGAAGTTTCTACATTGACTCTGCCACCGACATTCTAGAGAGCTTCTCACCGACTTGGCAATCTACATATGAACATACTATTTTGCATTCTGGAGAATTCCTAAGCCCTCTATAAATAAGAGGCAGATGTAATGAGATCTTCACTCTCTAGCAGAGTCCAGCTCCGCAGAGCTGTTAGAGGATATTCCCCAATGTTTAATGCATGAGCTGAAGCTCAGTAAATCGATGTATTGTTTTTGTTTTATTTAATATAAATTTGTTGCTATTTTGTTGCTCCCTGTTCAATAGTGGTATCAGAGCATATGGTAGACGATCCTGGAGATATTGTGAGCAGTGTGAAAATTTTAGTATGGGTTCTGTGATGGAGCTGCTTTCTTTGAGTACATAGGCTGTGAGGTTTTGAGAAGAAACTGCAGCCATTGATGGGTTCAGTGCCAGTGAGAAGAAGTCACACCATCAGTCACAAGCTGTCACTAGTTTTTGCAGATTGTGGAGAGAGCAGATCAGAGAAGATCACTGTTAAAGAAAGAGATTTGCAACTCATGGTAAGCCATCGCAGCAATTGAAGATATGTGAAGTTGCAACTGTTTTTTGAAATTACTCACCCAGAGGAGCTGAATCAAGGAGCTACCAAGTAATGTGAGCTGGTCAATAAGGAGCTGCAGGAGCCGTCAGTAGTTGTATACCATCGCCAAAATTGTTCATCACAGTTTTTGGAGTCACTGCTCGCCACACCTATTGAAAGAGATCTCCAAGGTGTCAAGGTGAAATGTATACCACTCATTTTTTTAGATGTCTACTGTAGCCGCTGCAAAAGGTGCGTCATCAATTTAAACTTCTTGAAGCTGCCGTAAGAGGAGAAAATGGTGTTTTAAGGAGAAGAGTCCAAAGCAAGTGCCTACTGAAGATTGAAGATCTAAATGGAAGATCGTCAAAGTTGTAAATTGATAGAGTTGTAGTATGTTTGGAATTGTTTCTATTGTCAGTCTTGAAGGTTGTCATGTAGATCTTGAGGTAGTAGGAAGACTGAGGAGATTGGATAAGTATGTGTCTAGGTTGAGAGTCAAAATTATGAAGAGCATTTTTAAAGTCTGTAAAATGATTTAAGAATGAAGAGTTGACAAGTGAGGTGAGAACATCAAGGAGGATAGCAGATTTCTGTTGTGAAAATATAAGTGAAGCCCTTAATGGATTAAGGAAGAAATGTTGTTGAATGTCGCAGTATTCTGTTTTTGTATGAAGGCAATGTATGAGGCCAATGAAGCTCATTAAAACTAGGATCCCCGAGCACCCGCAGTGTGACTTTATGGGAGGTGCTAAGAAAATACAAGTGAATCACACCTGAACCTACGATGGACTGGTAACCAAGAGGGCCAGAGCTCGTGGTTAGAGCATCCCAATTGCAGCATGGGATTTCTTAGGTTCGATCACTAGATGTACAAGATTTTAGATGCTGCAGCATCAGTGAAAGAGATAGAATGTAATGAGAATTTGTGGTAGTTGTGATTAGGGGGGAGTGTTGGATATTATAATCCCAACTACCTAGCATTGCATTTAAAATGGAAGTTTCTACATTGACTCTGCCACCGACCATTCTAGAGAGTTCTCACCGACTTGGCAATCTACATATGAACATATTGTTTTGCATTCTGGGGAATTCCTAAGCCCTCTATAAATAAGGGCAGATGTAATGAGCTCTTCACTCTCCCTAGCAGAGCCCAGCTCCAGCTGTTAGAGAATATTCGCTAGTGTTTAATACATGAGCTGAAGCTCAGTAAATCGATGTATTGTTTTTGTTTTATTTAATATAAATTTGGTTCTGTTTGTTGCTTCCCTTGTTCCAACAAAGAGGTCATGATTTGAACTCGAATTTAATCTGAACATTGCAATTGCAGTTTTAGGTATAGAAAGAAGAGGCCGCAATTAACTTAACAGGAAAAGAAGAACCTCTTTCCAAGCATTTCTAAGGAAAGAGCATACTTTACCAGTTGTAGTGTAAATGTTGCTTCCAAGATTCTTCTTAATAAGCAAAAGTTTAACTCTTGCTAATCTGGAAGGAACTACGGTATTCACGAGTCTTGGAGAGAAGGCATGGCGACTACCGAGTACTTGGTAAAATCTTTCTAAGTAAGAACATATCAGAAGAAAGTCTCATTGCTCATGCAAAGTATTGCAAGTGGAACCGACAGCGAGGTCCACAAAATTTGTCATGTCTAAAAACTGGACAATGCACGGTAAAAGTTGCGTGTGTAAAAGACGACCATATATTTATTGTCATGTCTTACTAAATTGATTAAGAGTCGACATACTCAATGTAAATGACAAATTGAAGAGCGTTATAAATGGTTTGTTTAATTTTTATTTTTGGTAATGAATGTTTCTTATTTAATATTAATGAAAGGAAGATAGTATAATATTCAAAAGAAAAAAGGGAAGGTGGTAGAAAGATACATTTACAAAATCTATCTAATTGGAACATGTCTAAAGCAAAGACAAATTAACAAAAAGGTCAATTCCAAGAAAAGTTTAAATAATTAATGCAATATCAAAAGGAGGGGGATCTTTATCATCCGGATTACCCCAAATATTTATAGAGATAGTATTATTGATCGGTTCCCAACTAGCAAGAGTACCTTCTTCTTTTTAAGGAGGATTGTCCATAGATTGTTGAGTACAGAGTGGAGAGATGACCAATGATGGATAATCCTCTTGAAGAAGAAGGTGCTCTCACTGGTTTTGAACAAATTGATGATAGTATCCCTATAAATGTTTAGGGTAATCTAGATGATAAAGATCCCCCTCCTAAGATTGCATTAATTGTTTAGACATTGTTTGGACTTGACCTTTTTGTTAATTTGTCTTTTTTTGGGATATGGTAAGCTTAGATTTTGTAAGTGTATTGTAGAAAAGTGCATCCCTTTACATTTTCACACTTGTTTGGCCCTCCTTGTTAAAATTAGGTTTATTTATTGGTCCTGTTTTGCATCCACAAGCCTTATTGAATGGATTTTTTTAAATATAATCCTGACACTTAACAAATGACAAATCATAATCTAATGTTTGAGGTTATGTGTTCTAATCTAGGGATCTGGGACTCATATGCCACCTTGGGCATATGGGTTCGACCTAGGTCTCAGGACCCGATTTTAAATGTTACATTGAACTTAACACTTCTTGGAGTTTGTCCCAGGTTTTAACCACTAGGACTCATACACCCAACCTAGTGTATGAGTCCCACTTTAACTTAGACCTATTTTAATTCAAATTCTTGGTGAGATTTTATTATCTTAGATTTGATGTCATCTTGCAGTGTTGTAATTTCAGGAAATTTGGCATAAACATGTATAAATACAAGGTTATTTCACATAATTTCTCTTAGCAAGTTTTCAAGTCATCTAGCAATTTTGAGAAAGCATATCTATAGCAAGTTTATAAGATCAAGAGCATTCAAGTGCAAATCATCAAACATTTGGAGAGATATTGAAGATTCAAGCATCATGTCAAAGTCTTCATGCATCATGTGTGTTTGTGAGCTAAAATTTGTGATGTATGTTTTCATGATTCAAACAAGCATTCAAAGACATTATCTCATATCAAGATCAAGAGTCAAGATCCACATCCATTGCAGCCATTTCACACAAGTTTTCAACCTTTATTTCAAGGGTTTGGTGAGTTGCAACATTTCATTTGTTCATTCATCATTCCTCCTTGTTATTTAATTTAATTTCAAGGTTTAATTACCAAAATGAGGTTTGACCAAGGCAAACCCCTATTCCCTAACAATTTTTTTTTTCCCTCTCGATCTATGATTGTAGATCTAGGTGAATTGGAGCTTGAAGATCCTTTGAAGAAAAATTTGTCTAGAAGTTACCATCTTCACAGAGACTCACCTATAGATCATAATTCATACTTTTTGAACTTGAAGATCAAATAAGATGGAAACTACAGAAGATCTGTAGAGGCTACATAAATATTAGTCAAACCCTAATACTAGGACTAAATCACCCGTTTGGGTGTATGTGTCCCAATATACCCTTTTTTTCATTTTTTTGTAGATCCTGAACAGTCACCAAGAGATGTTAGATTATGCCCAGATTCCTGTAGTAGTACTAAATTTCCCTACCTGGTGTATGAGTCCTAGTACACTTCAAAAAGAAGAATCTTAATGTTGCATACCTTGCTTGGATTCCATCATTCTTCAAGGTACCCTTATTTTTCATTCTCTTTTGTCAATCTAATTTCATGCTTATGAAAAACTAAAGCATGGATTAAAAAACACAATGGTTTGGCTTGCACTATGATAGGTTCAATAACTCTTCCTCTAAAATATGGACCGAAAACATTAAGTGTCTCATTTTCCATCATCTTATCATCAGACCAATTTGATGTGAAGTTAGGCTACCCATGGCTTTACTCCATGAATTTCATCCTGTCGGTTGTGCATAAATGCTTAAATTTTCCATTTAGCAATGAGATATTTATTGTGTACCATAGTGGCTTTAATCCTATGTCTTCCCATGGGAATTTCTCATTGGATTTCTTCTAGCCTGAACCTATGGAACCTATTAATCCTTGTGAGGAATTATTTTTCAAATGCTATCAAAAGTTTAAGGAAAAGTGCATAATAGAGTTATGAGACTATGATTGAGCCTCCTATCCTTTATGTGACTATGATTGAACCAAAAGCCCTTCCAAGTAACCAAGACCAAAACATAATAAATCCTCCACCTATTTCCTATAAGAGACCACAAGATAATCAAATAAGTCTTGTTGTGCCTCCTAAATCAAACTAATTTACAAAGCTAAATATAAAGTGGTTGAAAAACCTCCCATGGTTCTTTTCATTCTTCCCTTAAAGGAAGAAAAGAAACCTATGGTTGATAAACCCGCTACTACATAATCACAACTTGAAAATTGAACAAAAAGAAACCAAAATGCTAGAGAGCATAGGCATAGACATTGTGTTATTGCTCAAGTTTGTTACAAGCAAAAGATGAAAAGAAAAACATAGAAAATAAAAATTCAAACTTACCTCAAGTAATGCACAGTGATTCTCCACCTTTGCCAAAACAAGAAAATCCTAAATCTCAAACACAACAAGAACAAGCATCTTCTATGGATATAAACTTAGATGATGACAATGAAATTGAATAAATTGATGATGAAGTGCATACAGAGTTAAATTTATCTTTTTCCTCTTCCAAGAGTTTAAATGATAACAATTATGATGATCCTCCTACAAAGAGTAATTCACCACATGCTAAACTTGGTGATTTTCGTAGTTTGGCAATTGACATTTTCACTTTGGCTAGTTTTCTACCTTCTGCATGTGATGAACAAGGTTGGGATGCAGACAACATGCTATAGGTTGACTTGCATGTGCCTTCCTACTCTTGCCTTTATTTTCTTTTTCATGTTCTTTGTGCAGTTGCAAGTATGTAATGTGATCCCATGAATCGTTTTATTTGATGTGTCTTAATGTTCATTCCTTTATTTGTACCTGCATTCTTCTATATGTCATAAACCTTTATATTTTCTTTTTTCTTCTGTTTTCCTTTTGGGGATGATGCAAGGCATTAAGACATTTAGTTATTTTCCATGTTGACCCAAAGCTTTTATTTTTTTTCACTTTATATGTGTCACTCTTCAAGTTCCATGAGTTGTTTGGGGAATGATGAAATTTTTTGAGCTTTATAATATCATCGTAGAAAAGGAATACACTGATCTTAAATCCATCAATCCCTTATATGATTATGCGATTTCATTTTGGGGGAAACCTCTTCCTTTTTCATGACACAACTTCATTTGGAAACATATGCTTGACATAGGGCTTTCCAAATAAGCTCTCATGTATTGTTGGCATTTATCATTTGCTACTTTGAAGTAGTTGTTCACAACATGGTGTTAGAAATTTATTTAAAGTGAGGGAATATATTGGCATTATCATTTTTGGAGATCTTTGACTATATGTTATGTTTCATCATGTGGCCTTCTTACTTCTTGCAATGATTCTTCTTCTTGGTGGTGTCATTTGGGTTTGATGTCCTCCAAGAGTGTGAGCTTTCTTGGAATATGACTTTCCTCTTAGTGTTGATGCTACGTGTTGCATTCCCTAAGTTGCAAATATTTTATCCTAGACTTTTCCTCTCTTGGAGACATTTGGTATGATGTTACCAAAGAAAATACCTTACATGAACTAAGAAAAACCCCTTTGAACAAGTCTTATCCTATTTGAATTTTTTTCATAAGTGTTTAGCATAACACAACTTTTTAATCTTGTAAAGCTTGTAGTTACAACCCCTTTTCATGGCCACCAAGAATAATGCACCTTGCTTTCCCCTAGAGCTTTGTTTGTTCATTAGTCTTTAGCATAATGCAACTTTCTAAGCCTTATGAAGCTTGAAGTTCATATTGTGTGGTCCCTTATTAATGTTATTGGAGGTATAACTTCGGTATGGTATGAGAGCCTAATAATATTCTCGCATTTACCACCCTTTGAGGCTCACCTAGTGCACAATGGATTTCACTAGCTCATGTGAGAATAAACTATTGTTTGCTTATGGGACATCAAGTTCCACTTGTAAACATTTTTTGAACAAAAATTTAAGGCACGATCCACATCAAGTTGGATTTAGGCTTGATCCACCCCTTTCCTTTTGTTTCTTTCTTTTAGTATTTGACATTGCATGATTGAGTATCTTGTCATTGTTGCATACATATTGAGCCAAAGATTTTAATGGTTAGGAATACTATGTCTCTTTTGCTCAATTAGGGTCTTTCACCTAATGGAAAGAGAGAACCCAAATGAAAAATCAAGGTGGCTCACTCAAATAAAGGAATTTTTTATGAGATTATGACTAAATGCAATGATCTAAATGCAACTAAGTGATGAAATTGATTGATTGTTAATGTAAAACTAATGAAATGTAGATTGTTTGAAAACAAACTGTAATATGTAGAAAAAACCTATAAATGAATGTAAATTGCAACAAAATTTGATGAAACTGAAAGTGTGCACTTGGGATATTGATGAAGACTAAAAATGACATCTGGAACACTGTTGATCTTGACTTTTATGTTTGGTGGGACTCAATTTCCATTACGGATGAATTAGTCCCACTTGGCTTGTTCTAGAACAGTTTTTCGGACAAATGGGTGTCTAAAAATGTAGAAAATCAAAAACAAGCCTGGAAGTGGGACTCATTCACCACTCATGGTGAATGAATCCACTTTTGAATTTTTGAATATTCAAAGGTGGAAACAGGAGCCTTCATTCTACACTTTCTACTTCTCCAAGTGTCTAGTTCTGAAATTGTTGGATTCGAGCCTGAAAATGACTTTTTTTTTATATTTTTCCCTATACAATGAAGAGATGACTTGAGAATATTTTTAGTGAAATATTCAATGATTTCTAAGCCTCCATGATGTCTAAATATGCAAAACATAAAGACAAGAGAAAAATGTTGAATGTTAGGGGCATGGGGTTTTCCTTGGTCAAACCCTTTGAAATTAAACCAAAATGATGAAAGAATGTAATGAAACATGAAATAATGGAGTTATTACCGTTCCGATGTTTGATCTTGAATGTCTACAACAAAACATGAAGAATCTGCCCTTGAATGTCTGAAAATTGATCTTAAGTGACTTGTAATGTTAAAACCCTAACTTGCTTGACTTGAGATGGAAGAATGATAGGTGAATAATGAAGAATGGTTGTGCTTGAATGAGTTAAGAGATGCAAATTAGAGTTTAGGAGCTTTTGTGTTTATAGAAAATTCACCTTATTAGCGAAGTAAGAATTGAATCCCCAAAGGATGACATGAAGAAAAATGAAACTTAAATTCCAAAATTTCACGCTCCAAGAAGTCAAAAAATGGGGCAAATGGGACTCATTAAGCCACCTTGGGTGAGATGGTAACACTTACTTGGAAGGGACTCATTCACCACCGGTGTGGTGAATTAGTACCGATGAACCCATTTTCCAACTGGATTGTTGGGGAATAAAGAATTGAGTTCTATGTTGATTTCATGGTATTTGATCAAATTATGCCATGGGATACTGTATGGTGTAATAGGATCCTATTAGTGATGATGTAAAGTAGTGGGAGCTTGGGACACAAAATTCGTATGAAAAGTGTTATTAAATACATTTTACATCACTAAAATGAGGTCCACATAGCCTAGGAAGGCACAATATCCAATGTGAATGTGCAAGAGACATTACAACACTAGATTAACATTAAGTTTGTTTTACAAGCCTTCTAGATT
>VDFB02053655.1:0-30453 GCA_007258455.2 Sequoia sempervirens
AACTTCCATTAGAGCTACTTTGAATGCCTTGGAGCATCACCATTAATATCAATCTTCCTTTTGCCAGTAGGCCTCACAGCTGTCATTGAGACTCGTGGCCTTTTCTCCCCTCGGCTTCCTGGTGCTCAAGATCTTTCTACAAGTTGACCTCTTTTGGAAGCAACATCAGATTTTCCCCCTAGATCTTCATAGACAACACCCCTGGATATCGAAATGATCCATCCCTTTATTCATAGAGAAGATTCATGTCGCACACATTCTGTTGATCTTCCTCACAGGGGTAGTCAATTAGTAAAACTGTCTAGGGTTCGCCTTTAACTCTCTCTGATTGGTTGAACACATGGCACATAAGATTCTCGGGCGGTCAAAAGTTGTTCACACCGAATCGCATGTCAGTGAGACACTAATCGTGTCTCCCCGATGCGATGATACCTCCTAGCAGCTATCGGTAAGACATACGATGGTCGGCAAGACTTCATAGCTAGCGGTTAGAGTCATATCGATATCCATAGTGGTCACCAAGACAATCGCTATCAACCAGACATCATAGCGAGTCCCCAAGGGTTATACCACTGCGGAGCTCCATTGGTACAACATCCGCATTTGGAAAGACAACCTTCAGTCAGCAGGAGGTCATAGCAGGCACTAAGAGTCATATCGATATCCACAGTGGTCGCCGAGACAATCACTATCGGCCAGACTTTATTCCCTCGGCATGACTTCACATCGAGTCCCTCTTCCTTCGGCGAGACGTTATAGAGAAGCCCTCACCTTTTGGCGAGACTTCGGTAGGTCGGGAAGACTTATCCCCGAGCAACCCTTTCTCCCCGATGACAAACCTTTTCACCAAGACCTTATGCCGATATCATCCCATGTCGGCGAGACTAGCTTCCTTCGCCAAGACATTACATCGAAGTCACGCCCTTTCGCCGAGACCCTCCATGGTCGACCAGACCTTATGGCAAATATAAATTTTTCTCCCTGATGTCGTTCCCTTTCGGCAAGAGTCCACCCTATCGGTGAGACTTCATGCTGATGTTACCCCTTGTCATTGATACTTTTTTGTGTCGATAGGACATTTCATCGAAGCCACCTTGTCTCGGCGAGAGCTCATTTCATTTTGGGGAGACTTTGCTTGGTCGGCGAGACCTCATGCCGAAAGTAAACCACTCTCCCTGAGCTTGAACTTTTTCGGTGGGACCTCCTTCAATCGGCAGGATGTTACGCCGAACCATGAACCTTTAGCGAGACCCTTCCACTTCGGCCAGACTTTATGCCAACGTTATCTCTCTCGGCGAGATCTTTCCGATGACATCCCCCTTTTCACCGAGACTTCCACAGATCACCGAGACCTTATGCCGAGCAGAGGGACATATAAAACCTCATGATGACTGAGATGTCATGGCGATCGGTGGATCCCAAATTAATAACACACTCCCAGTCGGGAAGACATCTGAAAGGTCTCAGCGACTTTCTTCTTAAGGAGTTTTATGCTAAATTGGATTGAGGGATGCCTTCCAACTGACCTCCTTGAGAGATATCTTTAGATGAGCAATTCAATCCTGCAAAACAAAGGCCTCCATTAGTTCTCAAAAGCATATAAAATATATCCCTTTTTGATCATTTCACTCAATTTTCAACAAAAAGGAACCCAACTTTAACTGAGGCAGATACAAATTCAGCAGAACAAAAACAATCTCAGGAGGAAAACAAAAGAACTCCCAAAACCAAACCAGACAACCAAAGGTGACGAAAGTAAAAAGAAAAGGGGGACCAATTTTGTTCCAGAATAAAATGGGGTGGTTATGCAAGGCATAACACTTACTTTGAAAAATACTCACCTAAAACGGATTGTCTTGCTGCTACAAGGATCAATAAGGCCTTTTTAACAAAGCAAGTACCATCAAAATCACTCCACAACATCAAAAAACCATGGGAAGATCTTAAATAGGTTATAAAACTTCTAAATCATCAATATCCATCAAAGAAATCACTTAATAATGCAGCAATTCATTAAACCCTTGCTTAAATGCTTAAACTATGCTCAAATAGTGAGGGTTTATTGTAAGTATACATTCCATACCTCCATACACCTTGCCACAGCTTCAAACACCTTGAATTGGGTCTACACAAGCTAAAAAAACTCTCTCCCAACCTTTACCACTGTTATTTCTTCATATCATAACTTGTAGGCATCCATTCTTGCACAGAAATCACAGAAAATCACTTGGAGCAGCAACAAGAACTCTATCTCTTCACTTCCTCAATGCTAAAAACCTACACCTAAAAATAATCTATTAGTGCCAATTTCATTGAGTCACAAAAGAAAAATAGGTGGAATGTGGCAATAATACATTTTTACAACTTCAAAACCCTTAAACTTAAAATTTCAGACTCATAGTTAGTAAATTGATTGTAAAATCTTTGTTTCTTGATGGAATTCAATCAAACCACCTCCAAACTTAAGCTAGTTCACCTGCCTAATGATTTCAATGAGTTTTAGAGAAAACCCAAGCTATACAGATTCGTACAGAGTAGAATAGCAGCAATAAAAGAGTAAAAATTCATAAAATTTGGACTCTTGGGTTGAGAACATCGAATGCATCAAGTGAAAACACTATTGTGAAGAATCTAATGGATGCTTATGAGAGTGTGGATAAGACCTCATGCTCAAAGTATAGTAATTTTACCCAACGTTTCATTACATCGAATTTGGTAAGCAGTCAAACAAAGAGAGCTCGTCTCATTAGAAAGACGAGTGAAAAAATGAGAATTAGTAGAATTTTTTTATAAAAAGTTGTTCAAAGGTGACAAAGAATTGAGGGCGCCGATTCAAATGAATTATGGGAATTCTGGAGGAGACTGCTACAGAAATATAAAAGATTTGTTGAAGCATTGAGAACACTAATTGAAGAGTATTGGAATAATAATACAAGGCCATCTTTGAATCAAAGGGATGTGGTAAGAAGGAGAGTCGGTAGTTGGAACTGTGAGCCACATCCAAAGCATTTTTTGAATATGACTCAAACCTAATTTTTTCATAAATTTCAAAAGGATTATCCTCAAATTAGTATTTTTCAAAGATTTTTTGAAATTCTTAAACCTTTTTATGTCAAGATAAATCACACATGCACTACTTGTTGTTGTAGACTACATATTGAATTCTCTAACCATTATGGTGTTTATCATTCTATATGTTTATATTTGCATACTAACGATGTTTTTCAAGATTGTAGCATAGAAGCCCCATCAACATCTTCAAGAGAGTTCTTATCAAAAAAATTATGTGAAATAGAGGATGGCTAAATATTCTATAGGACAACATGCTTGGATGGTTCATGCGAGAATTGTGGTGGCTTGTGGCATATGCCAGTATGTCAACATATGGAAAGCATAGATGAGGTGGGACAAAAACTAGTAGAGTTTGGGAAGTATAAAATAGTGGCATACATTACAAAAGATGGTTCTCAAGAAAAACGGTGTGATTTGGTTATTCAGAAGATTCCAGTGTATCAATTTATGTCCATGTTTCGTGACAATATAATGTATGAGTATGCAAGGTATACCCATAGAGTCTGATGGTTCGACATGAAATTCAAGCTATGCAAGGAAACCTTTCCAGTTGGCAGCATAGTGTCAGTGGTTGAATTTGTAGAGAACTACACTCTACAACCATAGCATGAGGTGTAGTCACAATATTACAACTAAACACAAATTTTGATACTTGTGCATATACATTCATTCATGCAGCTGATAGTACAGAGTACCAAAGGAAGGTATTGAGGGAGTATGACTTTTATATTAGTGATGATCGCACACATTCTCCATACTTCATGCAAGGTTGCTTCTAGATGTTCTACAGTGATTTGGCTAAGAGGGGCATAGCATATGGTCGGCATATAATATGGTCAGATAACTCTGTAGCATAGTTCAAGAACTCACACATGTTCTACTAGTTGAGTAGGATGCATGTCATTATAGGTGTTGAGCATATGTGGAACTTTTGTGAGGTCAGACATGGAAAGGGGGAGCATGCGTTTAAAGAGCATTAGCACAAGAAGAGTAAAATTATAATGATAGTGCAAAGTTGACAGATGCAAGATCAATCATCGACTGGTGTAATTTTTTGATGGGTCCAAGTAATGAAGGTACATCTTCAATTCATAGATTTTTTTGGTTGATGCATGATACTAGCATTACACCGTATGAGGATTGTTGTACACTAACATGATTGAGTGAGCTACACTCTTTCCTTAGCTCAGATGTAGTTTCATGGAGTATCAATACATAAAATATCCCATGCTTTTTTTCTTCATGTACAATGCAAGCCTAGAATGATTGTGAGTCAGGGGAGTAGGTTGACAAATGGTTGACAAGCTATCTTAGCCCACTTCACACGTATCGCCCTCTGATGGAATTAAACTAACACAGGTGGAATCACCATTCGACTTTGACCATGTATCAAATCCAGTTCAACCAGGTAATATATCTACTTGCTTAGTTTTTAAAAATCCTATTATTATCTTACTTTGTAGTGTATTTGTAATGTTGACTAATTTCAAGAGATTTGCTACACATATTAATGCAAGGCATGTTTATGCAGTTATTGCAAATGAAGACAATGAAGAGGGAATATACTATTACTTGTGTCATTGTGTTGAGGCCAAAAAAAATTAGAGGCTCCAATTATAGATGGAGAAAACATTGAATACCCTACAGGCTCAGTTGTTGTTACTGGAACGTGACTTAGAAGGTACCCACATAAGAGTGTTAAACATTGGTTATTTCAGGACTTTGACACGCATCATAAGATTCTTCATTACTCAAACCTTTTCATGGCATCCAATGTTTGTTTGACCAAATATGGGGTAGACCTTTGAACAAGACCTTGTGGAAGGTCTGTGAGTCTGACCATGAGGAAATACTTGACACAATAAAGAGTAGAGAAAACCTAGATGGTTCATTGGATTAATTTGCAAGTATGCACATTGGTTCTTATTAATTTATACTTGTATGCACAATAATTTTTTTGATGCCAATGCTATCATATTCTTTTACTTTTCCTATTTGTAAGTAACCTGCTAAAAATTGATTGGTGTCCCCTTGCAGAAAATGTAGATTTATGAGCCATCCAAGAGAATCTAAGCCAGAAAAGAAATACAACATACTTATTTTGATGATCTTGACAAATCTCAATTATGATTTGAAGCCATTAAAAAAGTGTGTGTGAAGCTTGGTGATGGAATTTCAAGTTATTAATTTGAAGTTAACCTTATCATGATCACCTATGATGTAGACATTATAAGAGCATATCGAATTTCAAGTTATTTTATTCATGAGAGGTGTTGTGTGCAATAGGTACCTTGGAACTCCTAGTGAAGATGTATGACTAGGAGTGACTAAGTTGAGAGACTGGCATGCCTATAATCAATGGAAGCATCAAGATTTATGCCTTTTTGTTCCTGAATTGGAACCAAATGGTGTGGATTTGTTGTATGTAATTTCCTTCCATCTATTTTCATTTCATTTCCATTTTGGATGATCTTTCTTTTTCTTCTTTTACTTTGCATATTTGTAAGTAAAATACTAAAAATTTATTGGTATCTCCTTGCAAAAAATGCTGATATATGAAGCATCAAAGAGAATCTCAACCAAAAAATCAATGCAACATCATTATTTTGATGATCTTGACAAATCTCAATTCAGATTTGAAGCCATTATAAAAGAGCGTGTGAAGCTTAGCGAGGGAATGTCAAGTTACTCATTTGAAGTTAACCTCATCATGAGCACCTATGATGTATAAATTATGAGAGAATCTTGAATGTGTGAGTGACATTGCAAAAGATCTGTGAGAATGGTACCTAAGGCATTGTAATGATATTTACTCAAATATTGAAATTTGGTGTAGGGGCACCAAGGTTATTGAGCAAATTTGGTTCATGGAACTCTTAAGTTAGTTTTGTGTTTTGAGTTTTTTCAATTGAATAAGGTCATATTAAACCAATTTATAATGTAATAAGTCATGCTAGTTAGTTTTGGGGTCATTTTGGAATTCATGTTGCATATTTGTCAAAATGATGTAAAATTCTAAAAATTGAAAAGTTGTCAATGTCAAAAAAGAGCAAAAAAATGTAAACTTGAAGAAGCCCAATAGTCATGGGAATTCAAAGGGAAGTTAGAGCTATTTTTATAGGTTTTTTAAGGTTTAAATATGTTGTGAACTCGAAGGAAGAGGTTTTTGAAGGTTTTTGTGAAGGAAAAACAATAAAAATACCCTGATTTCTCTTGTAATTTTGTGTGTTTCATTGAATTTTTCTATTGTAGACTATTATACTTGGACATACAGAAGTATTATGTCCTAAAATATTTTCCAATTCATATAGATAGGTGTTAGCTACGTTTTAGCTTTGGAGTGAAGGAAATTTATTGAGTTTTAAGAATTTTACCGTCAACTTTCTGACTGCGGGTTTGTATAGCTAGCCATAAGGGTTTGAAGACTAAAAATGAATAAATGACTCATTCCACCTATTGTTTCTCTCTATGGCTTAGTGGAATGAGTCCAAAATGGTAGGATCAGATGTAGGAATAATATTTAGGAGTAGGGAAAATGTTTAGGAATCATTTTTGGTTGTTGTCCCAAAGGAAATTGGGTGAATTTTGGCTTTAAAATGGAGTTTAGATGTTGGGTTTTGGTGAAATTTTCTTAGGAAAGATTGGGAGATGATTTATTTGGCATGATCAAGCATATATTGAAGTTTTTGAAGCTTTGGAAGGGTAGGAAAGGCGAGTTGAGTGCCTGGGAATGATGCCCTAATTTTCAAATTGTGTATTTTGAGTGAAATTTGATGGTTAGAGGAGGGAAGTTGTAGAAACTCTTGGGGGCAGCAGATTTTTATGAACCTTAAAGCATGTGCAGACATAACTAAAGGTGTTTGAGGCCTTGGTTGGCTATGTAGAAGCTTGGAACAATGTTTTTTAATAAACCCCTTTGGAATGGCATAAAGTGAGGGTTTCATGTTTTGGTGTCATAAGAAGTGATTCTTTGATCAAAAGTTGTGGATTTACACTAGGCATGGTATATTTATGCTAGGAATGGTCCTCTTTCACACCCAAACATGAAGAATCACTTTGAGCTACGTTCAACCTGCTTGATCCCTTAAGGGTCCAAAGTGCAAAAGGGTAACAATCTTTGGCAGGCTATTACTCAAAAACCATGACACTTATAAAAATATTCGTCTAAGCCTACAAGATCATGTTGGGACCCTCTACAATAACCTCTCTCAGTTTTTGTTATCTTAGAGTGGTTTTCCCATGGTGTCCAGTTTTCACTTGATGCAAAAAGTATCAAATGCCAACAGTGCAAAGTTGCAAAGTGGGGAAACTTTCGTTCTGCAACTCATGTGACCAAATAGGTATGTTTATGCTAGGCATGGTCCTCTTTTGCACCCAAACACGCGGAATCACTTCGCGCTACGTTCAACCGGATTGATCCCTTACAAGTCTAAAGTGCAAAATGGTTGCAAACTTCATCATGTTGTTACTCAGATACCATGATGCTTAGAAAATTCTCATATGATCCTATGGGATTATGTTAGGCCCCTCTACAATAACTTATCTTATTTTTCACTATCTCAAAGGAATTTTCCCGTGGTGGCAAATTTTCACTTGGGGAAAAAGTTGTCAAATGCAGGTAGTTGAAAGTTGCAAAGTGGTGCAATTTTCATTTTGTAACTCGTGTGACCAAATGGACTATTCCAACACATCCAAATAGGTATTTCCACGCTAGGAATGATCCTCTTTCACACCCAAACATGTGGAATCACTCTGAGCTAAGTTCAACTAGATAAATCCCTTAAGAGTCCAAAGTGCAAAATGGCTGCAAACTTCAGCATGTTGTTACTCGAATATTGTGATACTTAGAAAATTCTTGTATGAGCCTATGGGATCATGTTGAGATCCTCTATAAAAACCTCTCTTTATTTTTTCTATCTTGGATGCATTTCCTGTGGTGGCGAATTTTCACTTGGGGAAAAAATTGTCAAATGCAAGTAGTTGAAAGTTGCAAACTGGTGCAACTTTCGTTCTGCAACTCATGTGACCAAACAAACTATTCCAACATGTCCCAATAGGTATTTTTACACTAGGCATGGTCCTCTTTCGTGTTGTGCAATTTTCGCACACACGCTCCGCTGAAAGCAAGGACCCTCTTTATTTTGTTCTTTTGGGTGTTTTCTGCAGTCCTATCTTTTGGACGGGTTTTTGGTCTTGTGTGCTTGTGATCCCCTAGTTGTGAAGGTTTGGCTTCTTTGAAACATGATCGAATGCTTATCTTTCCCATGCAAGTGATCTCTTGAGATTCTTTTTTGAAAATCCCAAGTTAAAGGTGAGTTTTGGGTTTTTCATGAGTCTCGGGAATTTCCTCCCTGTGCGGAAATCTTTGATTTCGGTCTGTGTCTTGGAGGTTCGAAGGTTATTGCTCATTATTTCATTTCAAATATTCTAGCATTTCACGGAAGTTTGTATCAGGCGGAATTCTCCAAACTTCTTTGAGTCCTCAGATCCCTGACATTCGTCCTCCCATCAGATTCCTGAAGATGGTCTTAAGCAATCATTTCACTTCATTTATTCCTGTCGTACGAATGCTGCAAGTTGCATTCAATGGGGTTATGAGAGATTTATGTTGGTAATTTTTTGTTATTTGACTCACAACAAATTTGAAAGGCCTGGTCTTAGGAAGTTGTGTGTGAGCTTGATTCTTGGAGTGGTGAATTGTTAGTTTTGGTGACATCTCCTTTGCATCATTCACATCTCTTTGGAATTTGAAACTTGTTGCCAGTAGCTACCCTCCTGAGTTTTGCTTCATTAATGGTATGTGAATGATGCCTTTGCTTTTGATTGATGAGTGTATGTGTCTTTATGGTGTTATGTGTATTCTATGCTTGGGTTTTTATGTATTTGGAGGTCTATGATTAAATTAGCGTTATCCCCTTTCATTTCGATGCCTCCCCTGAGTGTCAATGTTGTAATTCTCCATGAAATTGAGGATTTAATGATGTCAACCTTTGCTTGATTTGGCCTTTGAATTTGCTGTTGTGTGTGATGATGATTTGGTTTCATTGATCTAGGGTTTTGTAAGTATGACGAATTGATGATCTGGATGTGATTTTGAATTGATATTTTCCATTTCCATCTGATCACCAATTTTCTTTTGAGCATTTGGATGAGTTAATTTTGATTTGATTGAATAGATGAGTGTATCGAAGCTTGGATTGTTGATCCATGGCAGAACCCTAGGGTTACGATTTTTGAATTCCTTGTTAATATCAATCAAACTGTGCTTGAATGAGTTATAGGTTTAAATCATGGATAAGCGATTTGAAACGAATAAAAATTTGAGCCCAAATCCCAAATTTGTGATCATTCGATCAATTTGGACGAAACTATGAAAAAATCAGGACTTTCAGAGATTTTTGGTACCTTGTGGAATTCCTTCACACTTGAAAATCTTTGAAATTTCCATCATCCTTTCATTTACCCAGGAATGCATATAAATGTGAAAGTTATGTTAACTTCACCAATTTCTATCCCGGATGGAAATCCCTGAACTTTCTGAAAATAAGGAAATAGTAGAAATGGATGAATTGACATTGCATGATTTCAGAATTTTATGATTGGTTTGAATGATTAAAGGTTGGATATTGCCATTTCTTGAGCTATAATGTTGATTAAATGACCTTTTGGGCGATAGTTGTGCTTTCCTCGCTGATTTATGCCTGGCCATAAAATTCCCGAATTTCCTCCCTAGCTTGATTTACGTGAAGGAGTGAAAATCCTGAGATTTTTAAGGAATCATGTTTGTAAGATTTTAAGGGATTTTGATCATTATTTGGGCTTATTTAAACGATGAATATGTTGTTTATGATGGGTTAGCATTAACTCTTGTGTTGTAATGGATATTGATTGTGACTTTGTTGAGTGCAGGTTGAATCAAGCAAGGGTAAGAACAAAGAAATGGATCCTGATGTTGAGGGAGCTCCTATCTCAGAGGCCAAAAGGATTAAGTTGGATACAAAGAGCAAGATTCCTGAGAGTAATCTTGCTTCCATTTGGTCAGAGGTGACTGACACTAATGTGGGAAAGTAGGATTATGAAGAATTTAAGACAAGGATGGTTGCAAACGACCCTTCTGTGTTGGTAAGGAGAATGAGAGACTCTGGGTTGGCTCATGTGGACGGTTTTCCTTCCACAGTGAAATGTTATGAGCTCATCTTGGAATGTGCTCGACACAATGATCAAGGCACATAGAGAGTGATCAGTCCACAAGGTAGAGTGCTTGCAAACTTCTCCCTTATCTCAGTTTCCCAAAAAATTGGCATGCCAGAGAGGTCTCATGTAGTGCAGTTTGATATTGACATACCTAAGAAATATTATGAGTAGGGTACAAATAAGGCTCTGGAGATCATCAATACTTGGCTAGAGAAACCAAAGGCATACATTTCTAAACTACCAAAACAGTTGTTTAGAGCTAAGTTCAAATCAGACTACTATGATGCAATCACCCTTCTTAGTAGAGTGATGGGTCTAAAGAGTGCAGGGATGTTTGAGAATTCGATGTTTTATTTGATAGTGAGAATGGAGCAAGGTACAAACTACCATTGGGTAGGAATAATTAGTAGGATGATTCATGAGCAATTGTGCAACGTGGTACAAACCAATACTTTCACCATGACATCTTATTTGGTCTATGCCTTGGCAAGGTTCCATCCATATAAGGGATTGAGCACTCGAGGGGTCTTTGGACAGGATGTGATCTATGAAGTCTACCCCCAGTTGCATTTGGATAGTTCTAGCTATAAAAGGGTGAATGATGCAATCACCATGTACATCACAAGATTGCTCCAAGGTGCAAAGCATGTTAGAATTTCTGACGTTGCCAAGGAATTGGTTTAGAAGTTTGGAGCTCCGTTTATACAGTTTCCCAAATTTTCCTACATTAGGATTGATGGTTGTTAGAGAGCTCCATACAGATTGCCTAGGTATCCTACTGATCATATCATTCTTTTGGAGGTCACAAGGAAAATTTGTGCCTTTGATGCAGTTTTGAAGAAGGATATGCATAAAACTAGTTTTGGTAATGAGTTACCATTAAGGATTGGAGGTCATGAGGCCTGCCCTTCCTTGGCCACAACACACTTTTTTGAAGAAGAGATGGGCACTTTCAGCCTATCCTTGCATACTAAGAGTCCTAGATTTGATAGAATAGGTGAGGCTCAAAAGAGATCCAGTAAAGAATTTAGACATAAAAGATGATCTTGAAGACTATTGGGCCAATTGCAAGGGTGAATTCAAAGTTGTGAGGAAGAAGTTCTCCAAATTTCCTACCAATTTGATTAGATTGTATAGTATCAAGGCCATCCTAGATCAAGTTGATGATGATGGAGAAGTTATACAAAACCATGATTATGAACCTGTTAAGGATAAGCCAATAGGTGAGATTGATTGGATGGAGGAGGAAATAATAGAATTGGAGCAAATCAATGCCCCTGTAATCAAATACACTAAGTTGTGGATCAAGCACAAGATTTGGGAGCTAGATATTAAAGGGAAATAGTATACTTATGACTTAATGGGAAGCTTGGAGTCTTAGTCTACTTCTGAGGAGGAGTAGGACCCAAAAGGAAAAGAAAAGGTGGGAAAATAGAGACTAGAGAAGAAAAGAAAAGAAAGCCCATTGCAAAGAAGAGAAAGATTGCCTCCAAGGAGTAGAAATCTGCTCAAGGAGAGGAACATGAGGAAGAAGGACAGAAGGGAGATACCCCTATGCTCAAAAGGAGAAGACTAAGGAAGTAAAATGAGCCTCCTAACAGAGAGGATGATACAACACCACAGCTGGTAGATGTTGGGAGTTATGGAGAGAAAACACAAGTTTATACCCGAAAAATGAGAACTCCATCCCCTAAGGAAGGCTTGGTAAAAGAAGGTGCCCATATGATTCCCTTTGTTACACATAAATAGGAGGATAATTTTGCCCCTCCTTCAACCCAAGAATTGCATAGTGAAGAAAAGGAGCCAACAGAGGAAGTTGTTGAGGATATCCATCAAGGTGAGGACACAGAAGAATTCAAGGATGGGGATCTTCACAATGCAGAGGCAGAAATTGATAAGATTCTGAAATCTTCTTTGGTATCATACAAAGATTCACCAGTCAAGGACATAGGAGAGAAATCCCCAGAAAAATGTGTGCATGAAAGAACTCCCTCTCCAACTCATGAGGTGACAAAGACACATGATAGGGTAAATAATGTGAATCCAGAGAAGGTTAGGGAGAAAGACAAAGAAAAAGAAGATAAAGGTGAAGAAGATCATGTGGTGCATGGTTCAAATATTGATTCCTCCACTGATAAACTAGAAAAGGATAAACAAGGTGAGAAGTAGTTGGATACTTCTACTCATAGTTGGATCAATGAGGAATTGAAAAGAAAGAAAATAGTTATAGATGATACTCCTCTGAATTGGGATGATTTATTGGCTAATAGTCGAAAAGGAAAAACAAAAAAGAAGGCCAAAATTATTTCTAGAATCACTAGAGATGAGTCCAATAATAGGGTGATTCATGTTGCTGCTCCTCCAGCTAATAAATTTGAGGATGAAGTTAGAGCTTCTGATTACAAAGTGTAGACTATTGACTTGGGGCATGTTAGCAAAGATCAAGAGAAGGAATAATTCCAAGAATCCTCTCAGGCCATTCTGAGGAGATTGGATAGAGAGACAAAGGAAAAAGGAGAAGTTGAAAAAATAGTTGAATGATGTGTACAAGTATGTGCAACACCTGATGAAGCCTTTGCCAACAATGGGAAGTGAGGGAATAGCCCCTAAAGGATTGTTGCCTAAAGAGGCAGTTAGTGAGCTTGAAAGGATGAAAACCTCTACATAGGTTACACATGAATGGCTACAAGGAGTAGGGATTAGAGGAGACAACATGATTAAGGAAATTTTTTCAACTTGTGGAGATGCACATAGATCATTTGAGTGGTTGCATACTTTATTGGCACAAGATAAAGAGGATGTAGATATTCTCCTGTAGAAAACAAAGACCATTATGGATTATACTGAGGAAAGATTAATAGGTGATGGAATCTTTCCTTCCTCAAAGGTTTTAGAGCCTTGGGAGTGGTATGAGGCCCTACAGATTAGGTAGAGAGTTCTGAAGAAAATCCATAAATAGGGTCAACATGTGGGAAATACATTGAATGGCATTTATAATAAATGCATATCATTCTTTGAGGTAATGACTGGGAGGAAGAAATTTGCATCAAGAAACTTGAACCTAGAAAAATTAAGAAAATGGTAGCATGAATTTTATGCTCCAGTTGATGATGGTCCAATCATCACCCACCATTTGGATGATGTAGCTACTTATATTGTTGTTATGGAGAAGTTTCAAGATCTCAAGGTAGAGTGGGACAAGGCCGTCAAGGAATCAAGGGAGGAGATTAAATCAATTGAAAGGAGATATAAGGTATTGATCACTCCACCACTGGCTAACTTAGAGAATATTTTTCTTAAGGTGCAAGATAAATTGGGTCAAGATAAGGACAAGGGGCCAGTTAATAAATTATTGCATCGAGATTTGTGCTTCCCATTTATCCAATATTTCTACATGCTTCTTCTTCCAACCTCTACATGCATTGGAGCGATCCACATTGGGGAGCCCATGCTGACTTGGAAAGAATTCTCAAGCATTAAATACCAAAATATTATTTTATTGAGAGATGTTTTTAGGCTGACTTTGTTTCTGGCCATTCATTTTTGTAACCCTATTTGGGCCAAGATACCATGAAATTTCTATAAATAGGGCATTTTGCCTCATTTGTGGGGACTAGTAAGTTAGATTTTGGAGCAAGTTAAGTGATAGAGCAAGAGCTAGAGCTAAGAGTTAGTTTATTCTGAAGCAATTGTTGTAATACATAATACTGGAATTGTTACAATATTTGGGTGATTCAATATAAGTTAAGACATTGTGCTTTGGTGATCTTTCTTGTGTTGATTTATCTTGCATGGTTCTTGTTATTCTATCTTTTGAGATTGCCTAGAAAACATTGGATATATGTTAGATTTAGAGTTAGATGTGATTCAATGGTGTTTATGGTTTGATGGTTGAAGTTTTTGTAGCAATCCCTAGTCCATACTTTTAGCAACTGGCTAATAGTGAGTTGTTGTGTAAAGTTAGCCTAGACCTTATATTTATGTGCTTAAGTTCAATTGTGAGTATTTATTCATTTCAATTGCAGAATAGGGTTGGTATGAATGAATGTCTCGTGATCTGAAAATATTTAATCCCTTAGAAGATTGCACTATTTCTATGAGATTGCAGGTGAAATATGTGTTCAGCAGGAATTAGTTTTGAGGGATTGGTCCATTTCAAACAACTCATCATTTGCATTGTTAATCTTAGGAATAAATTTTAATCTTATAAATCTCTCTTAAACCCTTATCTTTTGCTATTTCGTTTATTATTTGGGTTAGATTTAGGATTTTAAGTATCAACATATTGCAAAATCTGATAAGTTTGAAGATCTAGCATTTGTTTGTAAGGTCCCTTTCTGATTACCGTCATTTTCACATTCATCATTGAGTTGTTTTTGGATTGTCAAGACCTGAAATTAGAGACCTTGGGGTTATCTCTTGGGGCTTGCTGATAGATATTTACCTTTCAAGAGAGATAGGATACTTGTATCTTGTCTAAGTTGTTGTTGTGTAGAAAACACCATCAACATATTGGGGCTAGAAGGAGGGCCTGAATAAGCAAGCTGTATCATTTTTTGTCTGCCATTTCTCTTGAAATATTTTGAAGAACCAGATCTACTCCAGGAAAAGAAGATTTTCAAGAGTTGCAAGCTCCTACTAGGTCAAGAAGGACCAGAAGAAGGGGAGAATAATCATCCACCCAACCACTTCCATCATCTTCACCATCCTCATCTTCATGTAGTCCATCTTCATCTGATTCTAAATCCATTCTCATCCAGCAACCTCAACCAACCATAAATCTGCCTTAACCACCACCACCTCCACCAATGGCTTTCCTTGCTAACAATTCATCTCCTTTATCCTTCAATAATTACAATTTCATGCCCAAAAATCTTGAACACTTCTATTCAAAGTTCCATGTTAATGATCCCAATAAAACTGTAGAGGTACACATCAAGATTTTTCAAACATGTCTTAGGGATAGGGGAATTAACCATGAGGATGTTGCATGTAGGCACTTTCCTTATTCCCTAGGAGAAGATGCATTCTATTGGTATAATCATTTGCCTACTGGGTCAATCCATAATTGGGATGAGTTGGAAACTGCATTTTTGCAGAAGTTTAGGATTCTCATTAGTGCTAATGAGCTTTATCTATAGTTCACCAAGGTCAAGAGAGAATTTAATGACCCTATAGGGTTCTTTAACAATAGATTTCATCATGCATATACCAGATTATAGGCTCCCTATGCTATAGATGATGCCACCGCCCTCAAGCTCTACTATGAAGGTTTGGACAGTCTCACGGCTACCTTCCTAAAATGGAGACCTAATCCTCTAGCTAGCTTGCTTGATGCATACATAGAGGTTTTCAAGGTCAATATTGATTTGAGGCAACACTTATCTAGCCCTTTACCATCATTAGGACCTACTGCTCACCCAGAACAAGTTCAGGCTCTCAATCAGGCTCTTACTAATCATACTCCTATTATGAATCCAATACCTCAGTTTCCTCTAGTCCCTCATCTAGGACATCCTATAAATCAAGCCCCACCAATGATTAATTATCCTTGACAAAGTGTTAATTAGCCCATTCATTCACAAACATAGGCTGGTTTCCCCACATATTTGAAGAATTACAAAGTCTTGAAATAGTCCTTGAGCTCTGGTGTAGCAACAAGACATCCCCAAAGCAATACTAACCAGAATCCCTATGATAATCTTAATAAAGAAAGATTGGATAGGCCAACTAGGGGACTACAAGCTAGAGGACCATTCACCACCTCCATCCCTCCAAAAAATTTCACCATACCTCCTAATCCTAATGCCAGTAATAATCCAACATATCCTCATGTGCCTAAGCAATTCCTATCAAAGGAAGGACAAGTACAAGCTAGGACATCTAAAGGGAAGAATACATACACCAGCAAGGACAAGGTAGTGGAATATCTCAAGGAAGCTCCCATAGACACGAGAAAAAAGCAATTAGGTGAATATGTGGCTGAAGAACTTAAGAAGCTCAAGGTAAGTCTCTCTGCATTTGAATTATTGAGGGTACCTTCCATTAGAAATGTAATCTTAGGAGCTTACAATGCAAATATAGTTTTGCAAGATAAAACAGTTAGTGGGGCTACTAGTAAAGTATCTAGTTCTCAAGTGTTGAAAGATTAGATTCAAGTTTAGGTACCATCTAGGGACAAAGGGAAGGAAAAGGAAAAAATCCAAGTTTCTCAAGTCGATAGAAAGTTAACCCTATTCCAAGGAAGAACAGAAACACCTCCATTTATGATTTTTGTGTGCATCTTTAGAAAGAATTTGCATAATTTTCTTATAGATTCAGGTGCCTCCACCAATGTGATGCCATTTTTGTCTGTAGAGCCCAAGGAATTACCCCTGCTACCTCTCAGAAGAAGGTCACCTAGCTGGACAAAATGAAAGTAAATGTGGTGGGTGAGTTAAACATGATCCCTATGCAAATTTCCTCAGACCCTAGAGTCCAGCAGGTTATTAATATCCAGGTAGCAGATATCCCTAATTCTTATGGTTTAATTCTAGGAAGAGACTTCACCAAAGCCTTGAATGGATATGTATCAATAGATCATTCACACATGTGGCTTCCTTGGAAGGGAGTTCCAAATCAAATTAGGATTGAAAGAGAACCTCAAATGAAGTATGTAATCACAAAATATCAGAATACTTCAAATGAAATATTGGTGTCAGAAGTACGCATGGGAAACTATGCACTGGTGGCCCCTTTTGAGGAGGAAGTAGACACATAAGAGATTCTCATGTTGTATACCATGCCTATTGATCTCACAGCATAATCCAGTAGTACAAGGGCTCTAATGGAACCAGTTGAAGAGGATGAAGACCCCGAAGATGATCAACTCAGTTTGTTAGATAATTTTTAGGAATTCATCCAAAAGTGTATAGAAGATCATATTCATCTGGGTGGTGGAATGAATTTTGAAGAATTACTCTTACCCAATTGGTGTAGAGTTAAAAATGCTTCTCACTCAGAATTGGAATGTTGTTTGTGTCAAACAACAGTAGAATAGATATAGAAATGCATTAATCCCACTCCAGCAGTCAAAATTAATATACAAGATACTCAAGATGATCCCAAAGGAAAGAGGGTGGTGCCTTCTGAAGAACCATCCAGCAGTAACAATACAAGAGGTATAGCAAATAGATCTAGAGTTGTTGGCTATTGGACATTAAGATTTGATGGATCCAAATCAAAGCAAGGTGTTGGAGTAGGATTTGAGCTTATCAGCCCAAAAGGTAAGACTTATTTTGCTTCTCATAGACTCCAGTTTCACTATACTAACAATGTAGCTGAATATGAGGCCTTGATTCATGGATTGCTCATGGCACTAAGGAAGAAGGATAAGATTTTACAAGTATTTGGGGATTTTGAGTTATTATTCAAACAATTCAGGAAGCAATATATGTGCCATGATAGAAGGATGACCAATTAAAGACATAGAGTATGGGATCTCATTGAAGGGTTTGATGCCTTCAACATTCAGTTGATACCACGTAGTAAGAACCAAACTGCAGACTCTCTGGCTTAGGTAGCTAGAAATTTGTAGCCATTATCCCTCTCTGGCTTGAAGAAGTTCACTCTGGAATTAACTCTAGTACCTTCAGTACCTGACAATGTGACTAGCTTCTAGGTGTTTGAAGATGACAAGCATATCTTAGATTTTATCACCAACTTTGATGTATTCACCTCTCAGATCATCGATGAAGCTGAACCTCAAGAAGTAGAAATGGATCTAGAATGGGTCATCAATTTGAATACTAATACTATTCCAAGGGGAATGGTATAGTTAGAGAGGATTTTTTATCTTGATAGGTTAAAATATCAGGAGCAAGATGTTAAGGAGTCTATCAGTAGTCAATGTGAAACATACAACATGGGGACTCAAGAGGATATCAAGAATGTCTTCATTGGCAAGGTGTGTACTCCAGAGGAGAGAAAAAGAATTGTTGACACCTTGCATACATATCAAGATGTGATAGCATGGAGTTATGAAGATTTAAAGACATATGAAACTTAATTATTACACACACCATTCCTCTCAAGCCAGGAGCAAGATCTTTCAGGAAAAGACAAAGACCAATTAATGCCTTGTTGGAGCCAGTCATTCAAAAGGAGGTGAAGAAACTAATTTTAGTTCATATCATATTCCCGGTAAGACATTCAACCTGGGTTACAAATTTGGTTCCAATGAGAAAGAAGAATGGAGAGATCAGACTGTGTGTTGATTTTAGGAACCTTAACCGGGCATCAGAAAAAGATAATTATACATTCCCTTCATTGGATGAAGTGCTTCAAATTATCAATGGATCTCAAATGATGTCATAATTTCTAGATGGGTATTTTGGATATAACCAGGTTATGGTGCTATATGAGGATAGGCATAAAAATACCTTTACTACGAAATGGGGAAATTTTTATTATAGGAGAATTCCCTTTGGGCTGATCAATGTTGGAGCCACATTCCAGAGAGCCATGGATATTTCCTTTAAGGACATCATTGGTAAGTGCATAATTATTTATATGGATGATTTGAAAGTATTTTCTAAAAAGTGAGGTGATCATATAGAAGATTTATGCAAAGTGTTTCAAAGGTGTAGAGAATTTTTCATCTCCCCTAATCCAAAGAAGTGCATCTTTGGAGTTACTAAAGGAAAACTATTGGGACACGTTATCTTAGAGGGAGGAATTGCTATTGACCTTGAATGAGTGGAAGCCATACTCAAGATTCAACCACCTGCTAGTAAGAAAGAAATGAAGTCATTCTTTGGAAAAATTAACTTCGTAAGGAATTTCATCACTAGATTTGTAGAAATAGTCAAGCCATTGAATGCAATGTTGAAGCAAGAAGCTAAAGTTGAATAGAATGTAGAAGCCAAGGAATCCTTTGCAAAAATTAAGAGAGCCATTGTTGAAGCTCCCGTTTTGGTAAGTCCTGATTATGCCAAGCCTTTTTACATATATTTCTTTGCCTCTAAACACTCCTGTGCTAGTATGTTGACCCATAAGTCTAATCAAGGGAATGGACACCCCATAGCATTTATGAGTGCTCCTTTAAAGGATGTAGAGTTAAGGTACAAAGTGTGGAAAAGTAGACCTATGCCTTAGTCAGAGTTGTAAAGAAGTTCATACATTATATTCTAATGAATAAGGTCTTTGCAATAGTTCTTGATCCCACAGTCAAGTTGTTGTTGATGCAAAATGAACTGGGAGAACACGGAGCTAAGTGGGTAACCATGTTGTAGGAATATGATATTGAGATTCAGCCCATGAAGCTGGTAAGAGGACAAGGGCTAACCAAAACAATGGTTGAAATGGGTCCTAACCTCATAGCTCAGCACTACCACCTCTAAGATGTGTCCCCAGGAGATTGGTATGATGATATTATCTACTATCTCTTGAACCAACAATGTCTAAAACATCTTAATTCAGTACAAAGGAGACCTTTGTGTTTGAAGAGTGACAATTTTATGATGAAAGGAGTTGTCTTGTATAAGAAAAACCATGAGGGTATCTACTTAAGGTGCCTAGGAAAGGAAGAAGCACTACAAATCAAATTTTGAGGGTTGGTTATTATTGGCCCACATTGTTCAAAGATGCGCATAATCACGTAAGGACCTACAATGTGTGTTAGACCGCAGCAAGCAGAGAGAAGTATGCAACTCTTCCACTTCAACCAGTCATAGAGGCAAAGTCGTTTGCACAATGGGGATTAAAATTCATTGGTCCAATCAATCCACCTTCTTCTGTAGGCCACAAGTATATTTTTACTGTCACTGATTATTTTACTAGGTGGACTAAAGCTCTTGTGTGCAAACAATGTACTTCTAAAGTGGTAATCAATTTCATCGAATTATGTATTATCAATCACTTTGGCTGTCCATTGGCTTTAGTTTGTGATAATGGTCTTGCATTTGCATCACTGAAATTTTCCAACTGGGCCTTTGATCATGGAATCATAATCAAGTTCGCTTCAAATTATTACCCACAAGGCAATGGTTTAGCTAAGTCTTCCAATAAGAACCTTTTAACGGTCATTTGTAAGCTATTAGAGAAGAATCCCAAGGATTGGCACACTCAACTTAGATTTTCTCTTTGGACAGAGCGTACGAGACATGAGAGTTTTTTAGGAACCTCTCCTTACCACATTGTGTATGGTTTGGAACTTGTATTTCCCATCTAGTTAAAAATCCCCACTTTGTAGTTCATTAATGAATACTACGATGAAGGGGACAAGCATGAAGCCCACCTGGCTGAATTGTTGCACCTTGAAGAGAAAAGAGATGAAGCTTTAGAAAACTTTTCCAAACATCGGGATGTAGTTAAGAGATGGTTTGATAGAAGAGCCAAGGTGAAATCCTTTATAATATCTGACTTGGTTATCTATTGGGATAAAGCACATGATAGGAAAGGGGAGCATGGAGAATTTGACAAACTTTGGCTCAGCCCTTACCATATTTCAGAGATACTGGGAGATAATGCTTTTTGCTTGAAAACTCTCACAGGAGAGGATATCCCACTGCCTGTCATTGGGCAGTATTTGAAGCATTACTTCCAATCCTAGGCTATTTACAACTCTTTTCCCATAAATAGTTAGGTTAGGTTTCTTTTCTTTTGTTTTGCTTTTGCTTTTGTTAAAGTAGGTTTGTTTGGTTTAGGGTAGGTTTGTTTTTTTTTCTTTGCTCTTGCTTTGGGTTTTCTTGTTTTCTTTTGGGCTTGTTGCATCTACATGGCAATCATTATATTACCTAGGACTATTTAGAAGAGGAAGCAGATCAAGTGTGTAATGGGGATGAGATTTCTCATATGTTTAATTAAAGTCCTAAAAATGATAATGGCCTTGTGGAGGAAGAAGAAACTTATGTTGAAGAAGTGCATGCGTTCCAAAGGCCAATCAAGAAATACAACTTAAGGGATAGGCCAACCAGGGGACCACAAGCTGGAGGACCATTCACCACCTCCATCCCTCCAAAAAATTTCACCATACCTTCTGATCCTAATGCCAGTAATAATCCAACATATCCTCATGTTCCTAAGCAATACCTATCAAAGGAAGGACAAACACAAGCTGGGACATCTAAAGGGAATCTTTTTATGAATCATTTCATGGAATACCAATTGAAAATGTGTTTTTTTTTTCTTTTAGATAAAGCATTTCATGGAACTCTTTGGATTAAACTAAATTGAGATATGTAAGAACAATGGAGCATTAGGAAATACATTTCTCAAGGATCTTAAATAATCCTTCTTGGTGTAGGGGCACAAAATGCATTTTGTGTTAATGTTGTCAAATGAGGTATTTTGATAGTTTTAGGTGTGTTTGAGTTTTTTTCAATTCAATAAGGTCCTAATAGACCGTCTAATAGGTAATTAGGATTCATTGAGTTTATATTGTCAATTTTTTGCAATATTGAAAAGTTGTAAAAGTGCAAAAAATATATAAAATTGAGGAAGCCCAACGGTCATGGGAATTCAAAGGGTAGTTAGAATAGTTGTAATAGGTTGGTTAAGGTTTAAAATATGTTGGAAACTTGATGGATGAAGGTTTTTGGAGGTTTTCTGAAATATTGAATAATAAAGCTCTTGTTTTCATTGAAATTCTATATCTTTTCTATTGAATATTGTTGTTGTAGAGTAGTTGCACGGGCTGTACGGCCTAATGTTGACTCCAAATTGATTTGAATTTTTTTCTCAATTTCCTATCTATCATTTGAACTGATTTTGAGTCGTTCCCATTGGGGTTGTAGAATCTTATTGAGTTTTCCCTGTAGGTGGGTCTGAAACTCCAATTTTAAGGTTTTGAAGACATAAAAATGTGATTATGGCCCATTCCACTCACTGTAACTCATGTAGCTGAGTGGAATGGGCCCAATATGGTAGGATTTAGTTTATTGAATGGTTTTTTCAGGAGGAGAGGTCATTTGGGGGTTTGGGCATGATGCCCTAGTTGTCAAATTTGAATGTCTTGAGTGAAATTCGATGGCTAAAGGTGGGAAGGTGAGGAAAACTATTGGGGTAGAAAATTTTGGTGATAGATTAAGCATGTGCAGGACATTTGAAGCATGTTTGATACATTGGTGAAGTGTAAAGAAGTTGCGAAATGGGATTTTCAGTAAACCTCTAGGTCCCTGTCCAAAGTGACCTTCCGTCGTTATTCGCGAAGTATGCCCCATCCCGCCGCCCAGATTCGGCGCGTTTTATGAACGCCAGCTCCATTGGCTTGAAAATTCGCTATGTTCTCGTACCGAAATTGGTCGCCGGCGACAGCCAATACGAGGATTGAAACTGCCAGCGGCGGAGCTTTATATGCAGCTTGGTATTCCTTAAAGCGGCACTACTATATGCATATGGCATATAAGAGATCAATATATGCTGATATAAGCATAAAAATGAGGCACAAAATAGCATATAGCCTTTAATGGAGAATGCCATATATAGGCAATAGTACCAACATATCCAATGTAACATGTAACAAAAATACCACATGATAGGCATACAACAGCAACCAGAATCAAAATCACATCGCGACCCGCAATGCGCGAGATAATGGACAAAATTCTTTGACACCATTAAACCGAGTATATTTTTACTCATCATGCTTATTACTTTCCCTATCCTGATATCTTGTTCGAAGTATACGCTTTTAGGCTTTCTACCCACATGCGAGTGAACACCCTGACAAAATTCTTCATAGACATTAACGATAATTGGTGGCGATGCCAGGAGCCGAAAGTGACGATACCGAAAATACCCTCAAAGAATAAGTTCCATGCTAATGGAAATCGTTACCGTACGTACCATCATGCCATTCCGATCACCATAAGACTAATATTTCTTTCTTCAACATTTTTCAAACAGTTCTACGTTTCCTTATGGTATTATTTTTACCATTATGCTTTGATAGAAATTTTTTCCAAGTGTCCCATAGCTTTGCTGAGAAAGCACCCGGTTTTAGTTTTGGCCATGAAGTGGAAGCGGAGGAATGGATAACATGCTGGCATGCGGGAAAATGTGGTAGCACAGGGAAAAGTGCAGATCTTCATTTAACAATTAAAGAAGGGGAGTCTCATGGTGATGGAATGGCATTCCATCACTATGAGATCACATTTCTTTGAGGCATTTTTTCAAACTACTAATTGCCTTGTCTATGCTATTGCTTACTATTATGCTTTGATATATTTTCTCCAAGCATCCATAGTTGGTTGGAAAGCACCTTTTTTAAGATTTTAGCCATAGCAGTGAGGAAATGAAATATTTGATAAAATTATTTGGTATTGCGGCGAAGTGGCGGTAGCGGCGTGACCGTTGAAAGTGCTCGTTTGTTTCATGGTGATGGACACCGCTTATGATTCCATTTCGTTTTGAGAGCATGCCGAAACAACCTTTACATTGCCTTGTCTATGCCATTTTAATTTTTTCATATTATTCTTCCAAGCATCCATAGCATAGACAAGGCGCTGAACTGCTGAAAAGATGCCTCAAAGAAAAGTGTATCACGTATGGTTTACGCAGCGAAATGGAAGCCCTACTGATACTATGCCGGCGTAAAGCAATGGCATCACCATTTTATGTTGACTTTCAAACAACTATATCAGGAAAGTTGAAATTTTGTCATTCATCAAACATTCGGTTATTAGTTATGGAATGTGAAGTAAGTAATGCTTGATTTTGAAAGATGTGCAATGCAAGATATCCAACAATGAAATATGTCCACGTAAAATCGGTTAAGTGAAATTTATTGCCAAACTCTTTATTCTGGTTACTCAATGCAGTAGGTTTGACTAAATCCATCGGCACTCGAGGTGTTCCCTCAAAACCTCCAATATTAGCCTATTCAACATCCAAAATCACATTAAAATACCATTCATAAAACAATGTTATTAACATGTAATAAATTTATAAGTGTTTACTAATTACATACCTCAATGGTACGTGCAGTGGAGAAATAAGTAGGTGTAGGGTTGGTGTATCTAGTATCAACACTGTGACCTTGCAATTTTATTAAAATCATAAAACTAAATTAGTTAATCTTGCATTTCAAAATCAAAATTTAATAAATTAAATTCAATGAACATGCTAACTTTTACCTAAGTATCAATGCCATAGGCCTCATGCAAAATTTTAGCTACCCTTTCCATCTCCATAGTTGTATATGGATCTTGCGTAGCAGCCTCCTGAGTGTCGATGGGGTCATATGAACAAGTCGCCCTGCAAGATTGACACAAATGGGATCGAAGCCCACCACTTGAAGACTCCCCTAGATGGTGTTGTAGAATAGGGTTGGCATGCTAGATTACACTCTGGGTCAAAGAGCTGATGGCTTGCAAAGTCTCTACGTTGGCACTCTCCTTCGCGATGGAAGGGATAACGATGAGCCCATGAGGCGGCCTAGCGAGAGGTCATCTCTCTTGCCATGTAGGATCCTATTGTGCATTGGTTCTATCTTGAGCCGACCCTCCACCTCTCCCCTAGAAGTCCCTCATCTCAAAATAATTTGGGATTTTTTTCAAGATGAACTCACAGTATAGTTTCCTAAGGAAATATTGTGGTACTTCACAATTGTTGCATGGTGGGTAATCAAAAACCATGTACCACCTATCCCAAAAAAAATTCCTAATCTGTTGGTGGTGGCACCAATTAATAGGAAACCTCTTCGCATTGAGGGTAAGATTTGAATTTGACCATGGGTCAGTGAATAATGAGCAAAAATCACCTTTTGTAATTTTAAAATCTTTTACATCTTTATATGATAATTTATCTTGGTAATAAGCCCTAGCTGCCTGCCTCCTATCCTGCCACCCAGTTAATTGTTTTTTAATTGAATCTACATGTTTTAACATTTCTTTTAGTGAATTTTCCAGGGTCATTGTTTTTGTGGTTGAACCGTTTGGATCGTTCAACCTCCTGATTAAATCCTCAATTTGTTTTCTATTGTTCTCAATTTCACTCATTATTTTTTGAGTGCTAGGAGGATGTTGATGGATTGGTGGAGGAGATTGAGGTTGTGAATGATTAACTTGGGGATTTTTTTTTTTGTTGTTGTTGTTGTTGTGCTTGTTGATGATTTTGTTCCTCTTGTTGTTGTTGTGCTTGTTGAGGATTTTGAGGAGGGTTTGCAGGTTGATTAACATCTCCTACAAATTCAAAAAATAAATATCAAGAGCAACCTAAAACTAACAAATTCAAAACAAAAAACAATCAATCCTTTCCTCTCTAATCTCCCTCATATCACGTGGTGGCATCCTAAAGCAATGCAAAACAACAACAACCATCGATGAAGAATTTTTTAAAATATTCTCCTAGAATAGAAAAGTGGCCTTTTGTGGTTTTAAGCTCTGCGGGAGAACGAAAACACCATGCAAGAACAAATTTGATTTGTTTTTTTTTTCTTTTAATAGGTCATAACAGGAGTCTGTTATAACATGCTCATGTTATAATGCGCTCACATTATGGGCTCATTGTGGTCGAGCCTTAGCCTCAACACACCAATTCATAACACGAGTGTTTTATAACACACTCACGTTATGAGCTTTCAAAACTTTTTTAAAAAGTTGGGCACAAATTGGCTACCCATCTTTATGCACCCACCCTCCAAGTTATCAAAGTTATTTGAAATCCCAAAAAAATAAGTTTATGCTTTGAGTCAACTGATCAAACCATGTGGCTCTATGTGTACAATGTAGGCAAGGTTTATCAGCCCCTAAGGCCTTAGGTTAGTGCCCTTAGGTTTCTATCATGTTTTTTTTCAACATAGTCACAAAATACAAAAATCCAAAAATGATTCACAAAATAGAAAAAGATCAAAAACATGTTCACATCAAACCAAGAAAACTATGAGCCTTTTCATGTACAATGTAGGCAAGGCTTATATTTTATGAGCTCCTGAGGCCCTATGTTAGTCCTCTGAAAACAACAAAAACATCATAAACCCATAAAATCAAAAAGTCCCATCTCCATCATCACCAACCATAATAAACTTTTCATCCATAATAAACAAATCATCATCTTCACCCTTTGACAAACAAATGAACAAATAAAACATCAAAAGCTAGAACTTTCAAGCAAACAATCACAAAACTTTGATTACAAAATAGATGGAAATAAGGAAAAAGTGTTAACTACCTATCTTTTGACAATTCACCAACAACATCTTGAGATATGACTTAACGGGTCTGTTCCTACAATAGACATGATCAAAACCGGATAATAGCCTGAAACCTCAAAAAAAATATGGCAAGTGATACTTCAACTATGTTTTATCTTTTTATAGTCTTATCTTTATTATTTATTTTATTGACTCATTCCTAGGACCTCTCAAGGATGTTCATAAGGATTTAGAGAAGAAGGAATGGAGGTGTAATTGAGCATCATTTTGGTTTGTGGTTTATAAGATGTTTTTGTCATACTACCATGGTGAATACTTGCTTTTTGAGTGTATGGAAGTTTTTTTATGAAAATTCGTGTAGTAGCTGTATGTTAGGTATTTCATACCTCTCTATGTAACTGGTTTGAAATTTTTTAAGAAAAACCCAACAATATATTTTAAACAAATTTTTCGTATGTCTGGTATGAGCGAGAATATTCTTTGTATGTCGAATCAAAGTCCAGGCAATGGATACAAAGTCACCTTGGTTATTAATACCCTGGTGCAACGTATTTATTTGCTACATCAAAAAGGATTGCTCAAAATATGAAACCTCCAAGCAAAGTGAAAGAAGCTCATCAACATCACATTTCTATCCATCATCAAATATTTCTTCTAACTAACATCCATCCAACATCACAATATCATTAGTACCATATCCATCTTGCATCCAAAATTTTGTTCATACATATATTGATGATAATAAAGCAATAAAACATCATGTATCATGTATAAGGCATACATCCATCATATACACAATAGCGCATCATATGAAATAAAATATGATCCATCCATCCATCCTCGTCATATGTATACATCGAAAAAGTACAAAAAAAATGTGGAAACATACATCATCATTCATAAAACATCACATAACACATAATGAAGTTGAATCGAAGCATATATATCTCATATATATCATCATCAAAAAAGGAGAATGTCATGGTACATCATCATGGAAACATGTGTGATAGGATAATACAAAATATACATATATACAAGGCCTCAGTTGGGCCAATGAATATATGTATAAAATCATGTATATAATATAAGTCTCTGAATAGAAAAAATAATAAAGATCAAGTAAAAATAAATTGTTGCCTGGCCAGAGGAGGAGAACTCTAAAGATCGGGCTACACATTAGGATCAAGCTATCTAACAGAATGTCTACCTAAATTGACCCATGTCACAACACTGGGATCTCTAAATTGTGCATGTCACTATGCTCTAGAAATAGAGGCCTCATATAGGGTCTGGTAATATGTCGACCTATGTAGAAACTGATCTCCCTCAACTTGTAAACTATCCTTCTCTATCCTATGAATATCCCTCTCAATGGTAACAACCTACAACTATGTCTCTCCAACTAAATGACACCCAATTTCAATGCCTCTCTCTGTTCAGAATCCCTCTCTCTCTTTCTGAGTTGTGTCTCGCTTTGTAGTGAGTGTGACAATTTGTGTCTTCGTAGCCTATCGTTGCAATATCTCGGCATCCCTCACAACTGTCATCTATAATAATTGTACACCTCCATCCCCTGGTGGTGGCAGGGGACTTGGAACTTGTCCTTGATCCTGGTGCATTTGATCACCCTATCCACCTTGGGCACCATCTTTTCAAGCCCTATGAAGTTTCTCTACAATAATCTTGACACATTTTCTCTCCCCTTGGTGACCTGTGATGCTTTCCCTACCCATTGCAGGAACACCAATAGGATCTGTGAATCTCAAAGGAAGCTTTCATGCCCACCATTGATCATAATCAGGCATAGTCCTTGAATTGGATAAACCCACTGGCCAACCCCATCTGAATGGGGCAAGAGATATAAACACAACAATAGCAGCATCTTGATTGGCTTGTAGACCCTAGATATAGACCTCTCTGGTGGTCTGACCAAATTGAGCCTCATAAGCATCTAGAAATTGACCTCGTCTCTCTCCAAAGTACCTGCAAACCCTATCAGGAAGATATCTCTCCAAAAGAGAGTGCAAGTGACCGATCAACCATCTAATCTATCTGTAGTATACCAACTACTCCTGATCATTAGGCCATGCCTCATATTCCATATATGGTCTCCATATAAAACCTGGCATATCATTGAAAACACGGTGCTAGTAGGGAAGCTATCCAAGCAATGTGTAATGAAGAAAATATCCATAGCGATAAGAATATGGATCCTCAATGGTATGGTCTAGTATACCATTAGGTTCAGTCATTGAGATGTGCTCCCAGGCCCATACTTGAAGAAGAGACACCAACAATAAAGGATTTCCCACCATGATATGCAACCTCATGCATATCTCTATATAGGTGGGCAAGGAGACATGGACCCCATGCATATCTGGTACCATGCTTGAACATCTGCTCGATGTATATACCCCATCCCACAAGAAACTATTATCCTCTCCTATCATGAACAACAAGCCTTGACACCAAACAAAAAAGAACAAGTGAAACAAGATCAAAACTACCACCAAAATCTAATAAATCTATCTCTGACTGTCAAACCTCCAGATGTCTCACACCAAGAATGTGATGCATAGTGTGGGTACCTCATCGAACAAAATACATAATGATTTCTCCATGAATGGGTATGCGGAGGATCCTCCACACATCCTCAAGAGTGATGGTGGCCTCCCTAGTAGGTAAATGGAAGGACGAGGTCTTTGAATGCCACTTCTCCACAACCATAGTCATCATCATGCTATGACATATGATGGTGGGAATGTAGCAAATGTGCCACAACCTAACATCTAAAATATCTCACTCTAAAACATCGAAACCAATGATCAAATCAAATAGATCCTGTGAACATCGCTCCCTCAACTGGAGTGGATTAAGGGTCACCTACAATCATTCAACCCACAATGTTAAGGATTCACTCTAAAAACACAAAATGAACCTAAAATGATAAACAAATTGACTTAGGGTTCCAAAAAATTCAAAAGTGAAACATTTTTAGTAAAAGCAATAATTTTTTTAACAAAAGTGATGAAAATAGGCAAAAGCAAGAAAGTGAGGCTCAAAAGCGATGGAAAATTGCATAGGTGCAAATTTCAAAAGCACAAAATATTTTCAAAAGCACAGTTTAATCACAAGTGCACACAAAAATGAGGCATGTAGAAAAAAGTGAAACTTTATAACAAAGGCGAAATCAAAAGCGCAAATTAAGTCAAAAAGCACAAATGTATAGCAAGTGCACAAAGATATGTCAAAAGTGGCAATTTTACAAAAGAAAAATGCTAAAACTGACACAATTATGCAAAATTCCTAAATCTAGCACTCTCCTACTTCCTCTTCATGCATTAAATATGCAAACATGAAAAGATGAAAACGAAAATCGAAAGGTTACATACCAGGGCACCAACACCTGCAAGCCGTCAAAATGCGTGAACTATGTCCACGTGATGCGAGGCTCCTTGAATCCTCACCATAGCTCCTAGACAACTGACAAAATGAGAAAAATAGAGGAAAGAATTCTCTATAGGCTCAAAGTGTAAATGAGGTAATTAGAACCCTAATTACCTATTTTAACCCCAAAAAAACCTTAATTTTTACTTAAGACACCTTCCTAGGTTAAAATTAGGACCTCCCTGAAACATTTGAACTAGCAACGAAAGACCTATAAGCTTAATTTTTTTCCCTCTATGCATCAAAACTAAAATGAAATAGTTTCGTGATCCTAACCTCAAATTTAATCTTTTTGGCTAACCTCTCGAGGGGGTAGCCCAAAGTCCTACCATCATTTCGCTGACCGCAAGGGCATAATGGGGCATATAAAAAAATTTAAAACTTGATCTTAACATCGAAATCTTTGAAACAAAGCAACCAATACTTTGTCTTAAAGAGGGGAAATTGTAGACATGTAAAATTGACCTAACACTTATCAGACACCTTAAATGACATCTTTGCATCATTGACATCATTATCATCAAATATCACTTCATTTCCCATCAAAAGCATCAAAAACCCTAATTTTTTCTATTAATTCAATAATACGACATTATTTAATTAAT
>VDFB02053657.1:0-42225 GCA_007258455.2 Sequoia sempervirens
CTCTACCTCTCTCTCTCTCAGGTTTCTCCCTCCCACCCTACCTAGACAACTCTCTCTCTCCCTCTCTTAAAATTCTCCCTCCCTTTAAAGACATGCATAAATACATATACATACTTACATACATACAAGCATAATACATATGTACATATGATCCTACATACATACAAGTGTACATGTACATATGTAGATACAATCTTACATACATATAGGCATACATACAATATACATGCATTGGTACATACATACATACATACATGCATACATACATACATACATACATATAAGCATGCATACATACATACATGCATGATATATAAGTATACATGTACATACAAACATACAACTATATAAACATACATTCAATAGAGTAGCATTTAACATAAAGCAAGACATAACATGGGCACGTTATACCATGCTCGCGTTATGTCTTACTAGACATGTCTCGCACAAACATAAAAAACCATGTCAAAACTAAGATATAACACATTATAATGCACACACACTATATATTTCTTTGGGAATCCCCAAGCCTTAGGCTTGGTATTTGTCTTGGAATACCAACCCAAAGGCTTGGAGGGCCTTTCCAACAAACAAAGACGTGTTTTTGCAAATTCTATAATATTTCACATAATCAGGTTCGTGCTCACTATCAGGATTGCACATGTTTCAATGTCAAACAAATCAAACAAATCAAACACTTGGGTAATGCTAGGTTCTCTCTTAGCTATCCAACGATGTAATTTTTTTCACTTTTTGACAATGTTAAGCCTTTCAGATCTATAATTTCTTTTGTTTGTGTGCCTCTTTTTTGGCAAAAAGCAATGCTTGGTGTTTTTTTCGTTATAAATTAACCATTCATCAAAATTTAAAATAAATTACATTTTTAGAAACTAGACTTCATTATAGAATTTAAAAAATATATATATATTTCAATTAGTTTCCAAAATTTGTAGAGGTAGCACAACCAAAATTCTATTTTTCGGGAAGTGTCTACTTAGAAAATTAGTAAAAAATCAAATATTATTTAAAAAATTATCAAAAAAATCATGCATCAACTACATACTATTAGCTAATTTCTCACTAGAATGATTTTAAAATACTAAAAAAAAATTCACCGTGCTAGGGACGTACAAGAGTTGCTATGTTATGTTTTTCTGAAAAAAACAACGCCAATTTTTGTATGTACCTCTTTTGAACCCCTTAATCTCAACCATTTCAAAAATAAATTAGTAGTTTAGAAAGTAGACTCAGAGCACTTCGATCCTTGTTTTTGTTGCATCTCAAAATTTTGAGTGTAACTATCCTCAATTTCATGTCCAAGGTTAGTTTTTCCTGATTTCAGAAAAAAAAGAGTGGCCACTTATGCCCCCTTTTTGGCCCCACATCTTTTTGGACTTACCCATAGGTTAGAGCCAAGTATGCATCAAAATTTATAAAATAATTAAACAATATAAGGCTATTGTGTGGGATACCATTGAGCTATTTGATGAATTCTCAATTGATTGGATTGAAAGGGATAAAAATGTTATGGCTTAGTTTTTGGAAAATATTTCTATCAAATATGGAGATATTACTTTGGCAAGAATTTCAAAGGTATAAGTGTTGACTAGACCATCAATTCTTGATAATATTTTCCATCAATTTTTTTTCCTTGATGATCACGATTTACTTAGGTTCCTTCACTATGTTAACGAGTATCACAATCAAGAAACTAATTTTCATTTTTTTAAACAATTAATGGAAAAGAGACTACCTTTTGGGAATGAAGTTATCAAGCTAAAGACATACAATCTCCCAAAAGGGTTGGTAGAATTGGAAATATGTTTTGATGGTGTTAATAAACATGTAATAAAACCAACTCCTATACATGAAAAAGACTTGAAAGAAATCAACCTCGGTACAAATGTGTTGACGTGTGTTTTGGCACAGCAACATGCAAATAGAATATTGCTACTCTGTTTCTCCTGAAAGACAAAGATGATCGCATGGATATCTTAACTCCCAAGGTCTATATTGTTGGTTCTCAACTGTGCTAATGTTACTCAGTGGTCAATGCAATAGTAATATTCAAAGGACCTGCTATTGTGAACTTCTGGATTGTTCTAAGATCAAGCATGAATTTAAACCTATTCTAACGAGGGGTTTTAAAGAAATATGAAAAGATAGATTAGGGTTTCTGAAACAAAAAAGAACAATAATTCATCTAACCTTAACTAGACTTGTTAACTTCAAGGAATTTGTAAACTAAAACTGCAAAATAAAATAAACTTGTGATTGACACACAGTTGCATTCATTCACAGTGCTGGTTTCAACAACTGATTATAGATTACCATTTAAGCAAAACCCGAAATGATATTTTATTCCTTGAAAGCTTTCAAAATAAAATGATTAACTTAAGATAAATACCGTTCTAGAACACAATATGAAGTAGATTCGAATCTGGTTGCTTCTACTGTGGGTTAGACAGATAAGCAACATTTAAAAATTTGGCACAATCACCAGTGTATAGAAAACCTGTGTCTTCAGACTGCTTCCATTTACACTAAAGAAACTAGAAAGATACATTCCATCCTATACTGGGTCTAACTCCTAACTAAGAAGACAAAAGAAGCTCCTATTACAAAGAATCAAGATGTAGTTCGGTCTCCTCAATCTTAACTTTTCTTTCTAAACTTCTAACTTTTTATCCCTTTCTCCTAGTTCTAAAAAAGATATGATAAAAGATGATCCCCTTCCAAAAATAATGATCCTCGTCGAAAAGAGGCAAAAAATGCCATATATACACCCCCTCCCAAGAAGAATGTTGGCCCCAAATTTTTAGGGTTTACAAAATATCGGTGGTGTCAGAGGGTCGACGTCCAGATCTCTGCAACAAATCAGTTCTGCATTAAACTCGGATCCTTGCTGTCTATGTTGGTGAAGATTGTCTCCCGAGGTGTTCTATAGATCCTTTGCATCTACCACACTTAAATCTGGCCTCCGTGTCCATTTTCAAACTCTAGCGGTGTTGCTTTGAGTGCCCCAAAATATCACCATTAATGTCGAGCTACCCCTGTCAGTAGATACCAGCCGTCCATTTGACTCACGGCTTTATCTTCTTTCTTCGGCACTCTTCCCGCTTTAGATCCGCTCTTTTGCAAGTTGTCAATGTAGCCTGGGACAGTCAGTGAGATGTTTCAGCAAGCCACTGAGGCCACATCGAGCCCTCGAAGACCATCTACAAGACTATGTCCTTTCGGCGAGACCACATAGTGAAGCCTTTCTCTCGATGAACTCTACTTTCTTTTGGTGGGGCCCCCTCTTTGTTATCGACATGACTTCCTGTGGTCGAGGAGATCTCACGGCGAAGTTACTCTGTTATGGAAAAAGCCCATTCCCCCTTCGGGGAGACTCTGCTTAGTCGGCGAAACCCTCCACCGAGCTTCAAAAATCTTGCCAAGATCCTTGATACATATGATTACGCACAAAACTTGACCCTGAAAACAAGGTCTCCATTAGTCTTCTAAATCAGAAAAATATCCCGCTCAAACTTACCCATAACACTTCTTATTTTACCATACTTCGTAAGGAAAAACTTACTTCCAGCAGAGGCAGAACCAAATCCGAATGAGAACAATACTTACCTTCAAAACCGGTGGGGACGGAACCAAAACATAAATTGGAATCGAGACCGAGGTCGGGGTGGGGACGAGCCAGGGAAATAATCAACATTTCCAAGTTCATACCCCGAACCGACTCTGCTCCTGCGAAGAAGCCCAAAACGCAAAGGACGACAACAAAACACTAGCGGAGCCAGAGCGAAACGAAGAACCAGGTTGAACCAGGTTCGGAACCAAAACAAAACAACAACAACAACAAAATGGAAAAAGCAGAACCAGGACCGGGACAAAACCCGAACCAGAAACTTTTCAAGTTTCAGGGTTCAGTAATCCAAGAATAAAAGAAAAAAGAAGAACAAAAGAAAAAAGGACAAAGGTTTGAAAAGTTCGGTTAATGGCTGGTCGGTCAGAAACTCGCGTCAAGAAAGTTAAAAAGACATTAGAAAACAATAAAGCAGGAATCGGACAAAGCCGGAAACAAAGAACAAAGTTAACAATCAAAGTCGATCGAACCGACAAAAAGACAAAACAAAGAAGGCTTTCAATTCAGTATTGGTCTCGTTCCCTCCGACAAAACTTTGAAAGGAAAACGCCTAAGGCAGAAAACCAAAGGTCAACAAGAAAAAAGACAAAAAGGGGGACCCATTTTGATCTAGATCAAAGTGGGGTGGTTATGCAAGGCATAACAAAATGCAACACCACAAAAGGTGTTTATTGGAAATAAGATGAACACAAAGGAATAATATATTCTAATTTCTCTATTAAGAAAATATAAAAATGTTGTTTTGTTGGCCCTATGATAATTTTAAATCATATAGAGAGGAATTGTTTCAACATGAAATCCCTTTTAAACTTGTACCAAGCCATTTAGGCAAGAACATAGACCAATGAATCCCACATTAAAACAAAAATGCTACAAGAATTGATGAAACATAGGATGGTGGAATAATAAATCTAATTAGGAATTCCACCTAGGTTTCTAATTTAGTTCTTGGGTCAACCACAATATTGTGTCCCACTTTTTGGCCAAATTAAGACAATGAAATCAACATTTCTTACCAAATTTTCCCTTTATGAAACTTATAGAAACTTAATCATTGATAATTTGGAGATGATGTGAACTGGTGATTTGTGAGCATTTGTCTCTAGATTCTATATATATATATTAAATTAGAATTAAATTGTAATTTTTTTTACTTAACTTTTAATAACCTATTCTTTATAGTAAACGACATTTTTTAAAAATGGCATTTATGGCATAACAAATAAATTTTTATTGAAGGATAAAATTATAATTTTTAAATGTAGATTTGTAACATCAATATCTAGTGCATGGATATTTTTTCATAATTTTTTGTTGCATATATATTTCTTAATTAATTTTTGAAGTTAAAGTAATTATAATTTGGACATAGGTGTATGTCGTAATGCATAACTTATTTTGTATGTATTGAAATTATTATTTTTCGCTGAAACAAGGACATCAATACCTAGGGTATACATATTTTTAAGAATTTTTGTTTTCTATTTTTCTATTTTTTCGCACGTGTGGAACGAATACCTTGATGTTTGGTGAAAAACCTACATTCACAAGAAATTAAATATTAATATAATAATAAAATTAAAATATTTAAAATTATACTTTTTGGAAATTTTATAATAAGGACTACATACTTACAAAGCATAATTTTTAAAAGAATTTATTTGATCCCTCAAAAGGTAAAGAAAGGTAGTTTTTGGTTATCATTTTGATAGACGCAAAAGGAGACTCCATTGTGGGTATGATTTAAGACTAGCAGGGTTCTATCCAAGGGGGTTTGATCTAAGGAGGTTTTATCTAGCCCTCTTCAATTGAAACCCTTTAGATGGAACCACGTAGGGCTTAAATCATTATTTTGTCTAAAAAATATGTGATTTTTGACAAAAATCAGGGCATCCTTAGTTTGGGACCCACTATTGCAGGATGCCCCCCTTGTAAGGAAGAAAAATAGAGACATCAAATTTTGTGTTGACTTTAGAAACTTGAATGTATATTCTATAAAGGACAATTATCCTTTACCTAGTATGGAGACTATGTTGCAAAAGGTTACTACCTAGTGTGAATTGGTTTCCATGATGGATGGGGTTTCAAGGTACAATCAGGTGAGTGTTATACAATCAAAATAACACAAAATTTCACCACACCTTTTGGCACATACATTTATGTTAGAATTTATTTAAAATTTATGTTGCTAATTTACAAAGAGATATAGATGTTGCCTTTTCAGACCTAATTAATATCATCATGGTAATTTATTAGGAGATCTAACTATTTTTTCCAAGAAAGAGGAAGGCCATTGCATGCATTTAGAGAAAAAAAATGTTATGGCTTTTAAGTTTGAAATTTTATTGAATCCAAAAAATGCATATTTTGGGTAAGAGAAGGAAATTTATTGGGTCATATTGTTTCAAAAGAAGGTATCATAATTGACCCTGAAAGAGTGGCTACAATTGAGAAAATTCCCAGCCAAAAACTATTAAAGGAATACAATCATTCTTGGCCAAATTAGATTTTTCAAAAAGATTTTTTCAAATTTTGCAGAATGAACTAAATCTATATAAAAGATGTTAAAAAAGGGAGAAACTATGGCTTTGGGTAAGGATCCAACTAAGGCTTTCTAGGATATTAAAGAAATAATTAAGTAAGCTCCGATGTTAAAGTCACTAGATTTCTCCAAGCCATTTCAATTGTTTTTTTTTCATCCTTCCACATAGTTACTATTATTTTGTTGTAGTTCAAAATGGAAGGATATAAATAACCAATTTCTATTTTAGTAAGTACCATGAAGTGGAAAAATTGAAGTATGATGTTATGGAGAGGCATGCATATGCATTGGTAAAAGTAGTGAAAAACTTTAGATCATATTTGATTGTAGCCAAAATCATTACACATGTTCTTCATAAAGATGTAAAGAACATCTTCACACAAAAGTAAGTTATTGGAAGAAGATGTAGATGGATCAATAAGATCTAATAATTCAATATTGAAATTTAGATCACTAACTTGGTTAAGGGACAAGGTTTAAACAAACTCATGGCTAAGTCAAACTTGGAGGATGCCTAGGTTAATTGCATGGAAGAACATTTCCTCGACTTAGAGTGTAGTTTAAAGACATTCCCATGGTACAAAGATGCAATAATCTTTTTTCAATGTATGAATTGTCCAAAGAATTTGACTAATAAGAAAAAAATAACTCTCAAGCTCCAAGCAATAAAATATGTTATTACAAATGGTGATTTATATTGGAGAAATAAAGGAGTCCTCTTGATATTTATAGATAAGGATGAAGTTGTTAAAGTATTATCAGAAATGCATAGTGGAGTTTGTGGAGGCTATTTCACAATAAGAATCATAGCCCATTAAATAATTAGAGTAGGTTATTGGTGGCCTACTTTATTTTTTGATACACAAAATATTGTAAGAAAATGTGATGCCTATAAGAGATTCTTTGGAAAGTTGAAATATTCTGGTGTATTACCTTTGAGTCCCATGATTGTGGAATCCCCATTTTAGAAATGAAGCATTGATTTTACTGGTGAGATTATAGAAAATTCTAGTGGTGGATTCAGGTGGATTTTGGTAGCTACAAAATAATTTACTAAATGGATTAAAGCAATCCCAACCAAGAAGGAAGAAAATAAGGTGGTTGTAGATTTTGTGATGGAGCACATTATAATAAGATTTGGGGTACCAAGAAAATTAATTACAAATTATGCTATGTGTTTCACATTTGAAGAATTTATATTATTTTGTTCTAGAACTATGGGAATAATTTGTCATATGTTTCTCCCCATCACCCACAATGGAATGAACAAGTTTTGTCTAGTAACAAGGGATTAATAAAAATTATCAAACTGATGATAGGAAAAAATTCATGGGATTCTAAGATAAGGTTAGCATTATGAGCAAATAGAGAGATAAGGGCAAGCATGGAAAATTTGATCCTCTATGGTTAGGGCCATATATTGCTAGAAATACTCGTGGATATAATTCCTACTTTCTAGAGAATTTAAATGGTGAGATACATGAATTTCTATTGCATGGATAATTCTTGAACTATTATTTTTCTTGATTCTTTTCTTCTATGTGCATGTTTATATTTGTATAGTTTTCTTCCCTATTAGGTTTTGTGCAGATGTGATTGTCTAACTCACAATGAAGTGTTTTTAGGTTTCTATTTGGTTTTTCTATGTTTCTGTGTGTTTGGTCTACTCATGAAGATGTTCTAGAATATCACCATGCTTTAATAAAGCATTCATCCCCAAAAAATATCCACTATTGATATTGGTTTAAAATTTCTATAGTATTAATGTATGTTTTAAAAGGGTTTAAAATTCTTAACCTAAAACCCTAAACCCTTGCACAAAATGTTACTATATTTTATAATCCTATAGTGACTGACTAGTACATGGATGGATTTTTATTTATTCTTTAGGCCTTTGTTTTTAGTATTCCACTGACCCCTTTTCCTAGTTAACCAACTAAACCTATTATGTGTGTGCTTTTAAAAATCACTTAAGCTCCCAATAGATATGCTTGCATGGTGGACCCCATTATTGCCTACATGGAATCCACATCGATGGATCCTATTTGAGTGCACATATTTCATAGCACATATTCTCATTTCATGAACCCTTTGAAGTTATGATTGTGCACTATCAGGCCATGTGGAATCAACACAAGATTTGAAACTCTCGCAATATGGGTAGCTCCTGAAACTTAAAAGAAACAAGTTACAAATAATTTTAGGGAGTTTATTGGAAAATTTATTGTCAAGAGACTTATAGATACATTTTCACCTTAAGCAACATCAATGATTGTAAGTAATGCACTATTTAGTGAAGTTGCAACCAAGAAATTACAAGAAAAATTTGACAAGTTAAGTTGTTTCAAGAGTATAATAAAATGAAATCACTCCTTCCCCCTCCCCCATGTGTTATATCAAAACTTACTACCCCTCAATCAAGCTCAATGCACACTTCAATTCAGGACAAGGAAACTCTATCATTGAGAATAAATGAACTTAATGAACAATTGAGTTAGAGTAGAGAAGCAAAAAGGTTGGCCAAGGAGGAAGGAAATAGTAAAATGACTAATTGGTAGAGGATATATTGGGTCAGATATTATCATCCATTATTCACAAGATAAATGACACTTGGGTTGGATACAAAAATTTGAGAAATGCTTATATCAAGTACATGCAACATGAGTAGAGTTTAAAGGAGATATTAAGTACTTGGATCCCCAAAGTGTTAGTAATAAACATAGTCTATTTGCAATACAAGTATGACAATGATGCCCTTGAGGAATTTACAAGTACACATGAGGTGATAGGCTTGTTGGGGCATTTCAACTTAACAATCTAAATTAGAGATACAACTAAAAGATGAGTTGATATCTTTTGAATCACTAGAAAAGGAATTTATGCCTAATATTTTGGACAATAAAAAAATTGTCAAATATTTTGAAGAATTAAAGAATGATTTCAATGCAATTTTTCCTTCTTTGTGTTCTTTCATATGTCTTGGTGGGAACTTGATTCAACCTTAATGAATAGTAGCATGAATGCGTTAATAAGGTTGGGATCAAATTTGGAAAATTTCAATAAGGAACCAAGGGATATTTTAGATGCAAAGTATAATGAACATGTGAATAAGGTAGTAAAGTTTCTTGAGTTCAAGTGGGCTAAAAAGGAAGTTACACTTCATGGATTGAGAAATACCAAAAATAAATGATCTTGTCAGGTCAACATGGTCAATTTTTTTTGTCTTCTTCAAGCTCTTTGTGATCACATGTAATTGCAAAGGTTTCTTTTTTTGGCTCCATCAACAACTCTGATCAATTTGTTCTTTAATGGCTTAAGAAATTATTTTATTCTTTGTTGTAAAAGGATTATGTTTTGTTAGTGGATTTTTGCACTTCTTTGTTCTAACATAACTTTGATTGTCATTTGTGACAAGTGTCATTATGCTCCTTAAGTTTGTGTGCTTACCTTTTCCTATTTAAGGAGGAGCTACAATCCTTTTAAGGGGTTAAGGAAATTGTAAATTTGAGCAAGTCAATTAGTTTGTAAAGTGTTGTTAGGGCTCTGTTGTGAAGGTCTATACATTTTTTTTACAATAGAAATGTATATTTGATTAAGGCATACATGAATGCATGCTTTCAATATGCCAATATTTCAGTTTAAAATATAAGATACAATATTTGATTGAGTTCATGTGGAAGTAATTTAAGCAATAGGGTAAAAAATTTGTTGCTTCTCCAAATTAAAATATTAAAATATTCACCAACCCTTTCTCATAACATGATCAATCTAGTGCATGCATATTTTTTGGTGATTTTATTGGATATTTTACTTATTGTTAATTTTTTAATTGTTACTTAACAAAAGAATTAGACCTACATTTTAATGTAATGTTTTTATTTTTTATTATTTATCAAAAAATGACTACTTATGTTGAAATAAGGACATTGATGTGGAGTTCAATATACTTTTTTGGATTTTTTTGACCAAGTTTGCTATTTTTCCTAATATCATGAATATAGGTGTTTATTTTTTGTAGTAGAACTATCTTGCTTATAAAATATATAAAAAATAGAACATTGAAAAAATTATATATTACTTTTTAGAAAGCTAATTCTAAGGACTATGCACACATGAAATTTTTATCTCTAGATGATGATATTGACTATTTTGACCTTTAAAATTGTAACATGTGGATATGAGAAGAAAATATTATCATATGGGTGTCACATAAGTAGGTTTGATTGAGGGGTATGTTTGGTCAAAGCCCCTTATAAAAAAATAGATTGAACCAACCATGGGGTGCCATACCACACCACATGTGCTTTTACTAGGTTTGATTGAAGCCCCTTTCAATTGAACCCTAATGATTTTAGGTTTTTTTTGCCGTGTTCTCCATTTTTGTCAAACTTCAATCTAACCCCAACAACTTTGGATGTGATTTTTGGCCATTTTTAAAATTTTGACCTAGAAGTGGGAGTCACTTATGTGCTTTCAGCTCACACTATCACAATCTTATAATAAATTTTTTGGGGTTATTGATGATCAATCTAATGTATATTTGTTTGTATCCATAACATTTTCTCATGATGCAATACCTAATAATGGATACCATAGGCTACTCTACATTAGGGGATATATCATGTCAACACATCAAATAAATTATGGTTGATCATGAATGCCACTTCAATGTATGTATTAAAATAATTTTATTTATTTGCAATTTACAACAAGATTAATATGCAAAATTTGAAGTTTTAAAATATTCTAATGCCATCCTACTAGACATAATGGAGTACGTTATCCTAAATCAACAATTGATTGAAAGGAGGAAATTGTTATCTTTTATATCATTCTTACTTCAAATTGAGTTCACACTATTCTTGGTTAACCATATAATAATATCTAAAATACATTTAAGAAACATTTATGATCCCCATCTATCCATCGAAAGAACTCTTGGTCTTCAAGGCTTGATACTCCTAAATAGACTACGTGTTTTTCCATAAAAAATCCTACAAACCTTGATAGAGAATATACTAGAAAAAGTGGGTAACATTAATGCCCATCTATCCATAGAAAGAACTCTTGGTCCTTAAGACTTGAAACTGCTAAGTGGACTATGTGTTTTTTCATAGACAATCCTACAAGCCTTATAGAAAATATACCAGACAAAGTGGGTAACATTAAATTTGAAAATAGTATTCTAAACAACCTAAAACCTCTTACTCAAACTTGTGAAGATGAATTAATAAATCATCTCATATTCATTTTCCTAACAAGCGAGGACAGAACCACTCAAACCTTTTGATGGGGTGTAGTTGTGGAATGGAACCATTTCCAATCTTTAGAGGGTTAAACTTGGAATCAAAGTAGCCTCAAAACAAATGAAATAAACAGAGGGTACTAAATAGTACTTCCTTTGTGTTTTTCTATCTTTTTTCTTTTTTAGTCGGCCCAAGTCGAACCCACGACATTATAATGGTGAAAGGAAACAACCACTGATGCAGCGTAGGGCACCAATTGATTACAAATTATAACAACAACTACAAAAACATAATTTAGCTATTTTCTACAAATTATTAAAGAGATGTCTAATAGTATATGGGTTAATATTTTGTTAACAAAATTATTTAAATAATAAGATGGATTTATATGTTTAATATTAAATGTAATTATTAATGATGTAATTTTCAATTACTTTATATTTATAAAACATAAATAATTTATTTGATATCTATTATATTGAAGGTATGATTTATTGAACATGAATGTATTTTAAGATAATAAATTGTAAGGAATAAAAGTATATATATTCTACATTTTTGTATTTTTGTTTTATATTTTCTTGTATTGATATCATAAATATATGTTTATAGTTTTTAATTCAAATGTTTAGCACTTGAATCAACCCCTTACTTTTAACCCATCAATTAACCACTACTCTCTCTCAATGGTCCAAATGAAACACTACCTAGGACTATACTGCAAGTGCAATCCTATTCCTTTGATTGAGCCTTGTCATGTTATGATGTAATCAATTTCAAAATTCAAAATCTCTTCCTTTGATCCTATTGGAAACCCATTTGGATTTTCCTTTTTGCCTAAGTCATGCCCCTCTTATATATTTTGGCCTTGCTTTAAAAAAATCATAGATAACCAATCTAAGATAGTTCCAAACAAGTCTCCCTTGGTCAAGGTTTTCATAAAAGTTATTCTTTACCATCCTCGTGTGCTTATAATATTGTTGGATGTTTTAAGGTACCAAAAATGTTTGAGTCTGGGGGTTGTACTCTAGATATTGTAAGTGTTTACAAGTCTGTAGACTTTCAAGATTCCCCTTTCAAGCATGTCATTTTTCTCAAATTTGATTTTCCCTTCATCTTTGTTGGGTTATCAAACTTGTCCATCCCCACTTGTCATCTTCTCATTCACTGCACTTGTCCCTTTCCTTTGTCAAGTTGTCAAGTTTCCTCTTCTCGAAATGATTTACTTCTAACCCTCAATTCCCTGAGACTTGACCATTTGCACTATGTTACCTTTGTCAAAGTCAGAATTTCAACCTTCCCCCTCCCCATATAGATATCATTAGGTATGCCCAAACCTTGACCCCTAATTCTCTAAATCTTTTCTACCCCTTTAGGATTGTGTGCTTGGACTTCCCGTTCTCTGTATACCTTATGGGATGAGTTTTTTTTCATTCATGTCTCTCGATCTCTAACTATTCAACAATGATATGAGACACAAGTCAACCTCAACGCCTAAACTTTAAAAATGCCAGCTTTTTCATGATTTCTCCCACCTTTCTCCTCTCCTGTATCAATTCACCATGAATGATCCAATGCAACTTGCAACCACTCCATAAAAAAATTCCCACCTTGAAACTATTGTTCACTATAAAGGCATTAATTCACACGTGTTTCCAACTTGTAATGTAATTAATATAGTGAATAAAGTTTAATGACTATTCTAACAATTTTTGCAAGTTCTTTCTTAGATGGAATATCATACCTTATTATGACATTAATACAAAAAAAATTGACAATGGGAAAATTCCCCATGCTCCCATGGTACACTTAGGCACATCTTATAATGCAAATTTTGATGAATTGCAAAACCTCGTCCCACAACCTACAAGACGATATAATAGTGTAGAAGCAAAACTAATTTTTTTCTTAAAAGTTAAAACAAGATGAGTAAAGTATCATATTCTAACCACATACATCCTCTAGGCTACGTAACACATCTACATGTGAACACCATTACTTATAAAATTTCACCAACCATAGCATATGTATATTAAACTCAAGATACAACTTACAACAAAGCATTAAACCATTGCAAGATAAATCTAACACCTATAAATGTATTGAACATATTTCCACAGATACAACACCATTAAATCCAATAATGAATAGATCATAAATATTATTACAATTACATCACAAAGGTTCACCTTGATACAAATGAGGTATTACAATTATACATATAGATCCATAGTTACAATGAAGAAAGAGAAAAACAACTCCAGAGAACCACATGAGCTCCTCAAACAAGAAGATCTCGCCATCACGAACAGGAAGAGAAACTCAACAGTGTAAGATGCATGCCACCAAACCATCTGGTACCTGTAGGCCAAGCCCATGTGCTAGGAGATAGTAACAGGAATCCAAGACAACCTGTTACCTCTAGACACATGGAATATACAAAAATACTCAGAGAATAGATAAACAAGAACTAGGGTCACATTGCTTCAAGAATCACTAAATCAAAAACAATCGTGATAAAAATAAACTGACGGTTGTCATAGGAGTGTCATCACAAAGGTTGCATTGATTATCCAAAGGAGATCTTCCTAGGTCTCCACCCCCCTCTAGGGTTATCCTGGTAACCTCTTACGATTCCAGCCCCACATGCACACCAGTGCAGAATCGATTATCTTTCGAGAAGACAAGATAACAATCTAGCCATTCCAGGCCTTCCCCACTCATCTCAAGTCTCATACAAGCCCTTAGTCCAATGAGCAAGGCTAAATATCTTGTTATATGTGTTAAGCTAATAGATTATTTAATTTCCACTTGATTATACTGACTCCCACACGAGTTGTCCTAGGACCACTTTGTGTCCCGACCCTCGCTGAAAGCCACTCCCCTATCGACAACACATAACTCAAACTACATGCCAAGGGTAGACAGTGCACTAAAAACAAAACAAACAACAATAACCAATACACCTCAAAAGGTAACACATCTCTACGAATGTTCCATACTAAAACCCAATACGTGCACTACCCAAGAACTCAAAGGGTGAACTAAAGTTACAACAACCCCTTTCACAATTACAACTCTGGAAGACTTAGATTCACATAGTGACAAATACTTCCCCCAGTACATAATTACAGAAAACATATACTTAAATAAATACAACTTCAAGCAATTAAAGAAATGTTATCCTTCGGATTTCCTAAATCCAATGAAATCAATTTCACATAGTTAAAATGCACCATTTAAATATAACTCCAACATATAATTAACAAGAAAACTAATTGCATATCTTCTAATCTTCACAAGTACTCATAAAATTAACTCAATTTTCTCAATAAAATAAATCAATTATTTCTATTAAATTAATCATGCTTGTAAACCTTAATTGAATTACCCACACATTAAATAAATATATTTAATATATATATATATAATTAAATATAATTATTTATATATACATATAAATATATTATTTAATTAGAAAATTAATTATACTTTTCCAAATTCCATTTTAAATTAATTACAACACAATTTCCAAAACAAATATTATAAATACACACACCCATATATATATATATACATATATATACACATAATATATAAATACATATTATGAATACTATGTATATTATATATTATATGTATAATATATATATACACATACATAAATATAAAATATATAAATTGAAAAGTAACCATTAAAAAGGACAAAACTATGAACACGCACCAGGGTCGACTTTGTACAACCAAGCCCTTCCGACTATGGGGGTTAGCAGCGTCAGCTGCTCCAGCGTTGCCTGTGAAGAAAACATTGGGCGCTACCCTCCCTGTCGACTCCCATATGGGAGGGTCGGCTATGGGGGTAACTTCCCCAGCCTTCACAAAATGTTTAATATTTTTTTTAAAACATAAAAAACCCTGCAATTTTCTATAAATCGCCCTATGATTTTAATTCCGTATTTTTTACAATTTCATTTAATCTAAAATTTCTTCAGGAAATCTACATTGTTTAAAATCCAATACAATATTTATATATATATGTATATGTACATATATATTTCAATATATATATATATTTACATATGAATTAATCCAAGCACTGGTTAAAATTGGGCAATAATTTTTCACAGAAGAAGATTTTTCTACAAGAAAGCTTAGAGGTTTCATTTTCCCAGATAATTAAAAGAAATAGGAAACTAAACAGAATAATAATTTTTTACAGAGAACTATAATCCTTTGTATCAATATAATTCGAATGAACAATTTACACAAAATATTTAATTATTTTCTATAGAGGTTTCTCTTTCATGACAAAATTTTAAAGAAAGAAACAAAAGCTTCTACAGTATTGAAAATATTTTCCCTAAACTTTTCCAAATTGCATTACAATAATATAAAAAAAAATTCAATTCAAAATTCACAAAAATAGTAAAGGAACCTATTCCAGAAGAACTGTTGCCTCAAGAATTGTTGTCGAGCTTCTCTGTAATTTCAAATTGCCAATGTAGCCAAAACTTCGTCCAGTAAATTTGCCTCTTTCCAGAAAACACACAATACACAACCAAGAATTCTACAGTAAAATTCTAAAACAAATCTTGAGAGAGATCCACAATTTCCTCACCAATTTTCCACAACCCACACAAAACTCTCATGAAACAACTTTCTTTCCTTTTCCCTAATATCTCTTCTAAGAATGAATTTTCAACAATTAGATAACAAATTTCTAACTCAGAGTTATTTCAACAAAATATCTTTTCCCTCAACAACTCAGATATTTTCCATTCACATGCATTTAAATATAATAATACAATTTACTAATTGCAACCAATTTAAATATTCTTATTTATTTGATTACTATTTATTTTTAATAATAAAATTTACTCAACAACATAACCAAATTAAATTAATTAATTTATTTATTTATTCTAAAGCCTTCACAACAATAATTCATTTAATTAAATATTTAAATTAAATACACATTTAATCTACCAAATTAAATTTGCACAATAATAAAATACCCAGAACAACAATGATTAAAACTAAGACCAAACTCAAACTGACGACACACTGTACTAGGGTAAAGGTATGACTAGGTAGCCCATTACTATCTCCCAATATTACTGTTGAGTAGTGGACATGCTCAGACCTGTGAAACCAGGTGAAGCTAATTTTATGTACCTGCAATCCTGCAAACAAGAAAATGTCGCACATGTATACAAATAGTAATTCATACACACCGTGAAGAGAGAATCTCAGAAATTACAAGGCACTCTCAAGCGAGTGATGCAATACCATTCTCTTCACCAATACAATGTCACATCAACTGACGAGATAATATATCAATTAAACTACCATAAGCAAATATAGCAATGTCATCACAACTAAGCAACTATGCAAACATAAAGCATATTAACATAATCATCATGCATATAATGTGTCATCACATCAATATAGTCTATCATCACTCCACTGTCAGTGATAGAATAACCATAACATAAAACATAGTCTAACAAAGTATCTGAGCTATCAAGAAAACATAACAAATCGAAGGGGTGTCACATCCTCCCCCCCTAGGATCAGGCTTACTCTTGGAAGCCTGTAAAAATGTAAGGGTAGAGCTCCCTCATCCCGGTAGCATCCTCCCATGTAGCAGAAGTGTCATCTCTAGGATCCCACTAGACCCTCAGCTGCTCAATATCTCAACCCCTGAGGGTGAGTCTCCTATGTTGGGTAACGACCATGGGCTCCAAAGCTAGCTGCCTTTCCTCTAACTGTAAAGAATTCCAATCAAGGATATGAGAAATGTCTGGATGATAAGGTCTAAGTATAGAAACATGGAACACATTGTGGATACGCGAGAGACTGGGCAGTAAAGCAAGTTGGTAAGAAGCTGGCCCAATCTTCTCTAGAATCTAAAAAGGCCCGACAAAATGAGGTACGAGCTTAGAACCCTTTCCATAATGGATCAGAATCTTCCTCGGTCACACTCGCAAGAAAACTCTGTCACCTACAACAAACTGTCGATCCACACGGTGTGCATCCACGTACTTCTTTTGTCTATCCTGTGCAACTACTAAATGCTCTTTGATCCGATCCACCTGCTCCTCCATATCCTGTAACATATCTAGACCCAATAGAATCCTATCCTCCAACCTGTCCCAACTCAATGGAGTCTGAAATGACCATCCATACAAAGCCTGAAAAGGTGTCATGCTAATAGAATTCTGAAACCCGTTGTTATAAGCAAACTCTACAAGATAGAGATAATCCTCCCAACGTGTCTGCTGGTCCATGACATACATGCGAAGCATATCTTCAAGAATCTGATTGACCCTCTTAGTCTATCCATCCATCTCTAGGTGAAATGTTGAACTGAAGTTCAACTGTGTCCCCATAGCATGCTGTAATGATGTCCAAAGAGCCGAAGTAAACACGAGATCCCTATCAGAAATAATTTGACGCAGAATACCATGCAACCTCACAATGTCCTCCATGAACACTCTAGCAACTGGCAAAGAGTTATAGGAGGAACAAATAGGTGAGAAGTGTGCCACCTTCATCAACCTATCTACCATCACCATAATCACATCATGTTGTCACGAAGAGTTGGGTAAACCAACAATGAAATCCAATGAAATGATGTCCCATTTCCACTTAGGAACTAAATGAGGTTGTAGAAGACCAGCCGGATGTTGGTGTTTAGCCTTAACTCACTGACACTCCAAACACCGTGATACATAATTGACTATATCTCGCTTCATACCTGTCCAAAAATAAAGCAGTCGCAGATCGACATACATCTTCTTCACTCCAGGGTGAGCTGAGTAAGGTGCCCGATGAGCCTTTGTCAAAATCAAGGTACGAAGCCCTTTTGAAGATGGAACAAATATACGTCCCATGTATCTCAATAACCCATATGCCTCCAAAGAATATCCTGAGTATCTACTCTCCAAAGTCCTACCTAACTCAATCTGAGACCTTACCTCCTGGTACTAGCTATCTATAGGAAGTGCGGTAAGAATCTAACTCCTCAAATCCACAGTCAGAGTCATCTCGGACAATTCGTGCCTCCGTCGACTAAGAGCATCGAACACTACATTATCCTTCCCCTGGATGTACTTCACCTCAAAATCGTACTCACAAAGAAACTTCATCCATTGCCTTTTCCTAGCATTAAGGTTAGGCTATGTAAAGATATACTGTAGACTCCGATGGTCAATTTGTAACTCAAAACGGTGGCCCAATAGAAAATGTCTCCATTGAGTCAATGCATATACTACTGCAACTAACTCAAGATCATGCGTAGGGTAGTTCAACTCATGATCTTTGAGCTTGCGCGACTCATATGCAATGACTCATCCATCCTACATCAATACCGCTCCTAACCCCTCTAAAGAAGCATTGTCACATATAACAAAGTCTCCTATAGGATTGGGTACTGCAAGGATCGGTGTGCTAGTCAACCTCTCCTTCAAAGTCTAAAAAGCAACCTCGCTCTGCTCTGACCAATCAAACTTCTTCCCTTTCCTTTGAAGAGAAGTAATAGGGTGACCTACCTTAGAAAAGTCCCGAACAAACCGCTTGTAGTAACCTGCTAGCCCCATAAAGCTACGTATCTCTGCCACATTTGTGGGTACAGGCCAATCCATGATTGCCTGGATCTTTGCAGGATCCACTACAATTCCCTCTCCTAATATAACATGACCAAGGTACTTGACCTCAGTTTTGAAGATCTCACACTTAGACAAGTTGGCATACAACTTATTATCCCTTAGACACAACAATACCTGCCTCAAGTGTTCTTCATGCTCCTCAACAGTCTTGGAATAAATCAAAATGTCATCGAGGAATACCACTACAAACCTATCCAGGTACGTACGAAAAACTCCATGCATCAGGCTCATGAATACCGATGGCGCATTCGTCAACCCGAACGGTACCACTGTGAATTCATAGTGCCTGTATCATATGCAAAATGCTATCTTATGAATATCAGCCTCTACAATCCGCAACTGATGGTATCCTGACTTAAGATCAATCTTAGAAAAGAATGTCGCACCTTTGACCTGATCAAACAAATCATCTATCCTGGGTAGAGGGTATCGATTCCTAATGGTGACCTTATTTAACTGTCGATAATCTATGCAAAGATGAAGAGATCCATCCTTCTTTTTCACAAATATCACTAGTGCTCCCCAAGGAAATACACTAGGGAAAATGAACCCCTTCTCCAACAACTCCTCAAGCTATAGGCAGAGCTCCTTAAGCTACTGAGTTGTCATGCGGTAAGGTGCTTGTGAAATGGGTTCAAAACTAGGTTAAAGATCCACCTTGAAGTCTATGTCACGCTAAGGTGGCATCCCTAGAATATCATCTAGAAAAAAATCTACATACTGCTGAAGTATGGGGTCACTATCTATGGACAACTTCTCCTCTCTATCCCCCATCTCCAAATCATCTACTGTAACAACAAATAACTGGCACCCCTGTCGAACACACCTTCTCAACTACATAGCTGAGATCATTCTTAGAGATATAGGCCTCTGGACCCCTAATAACTCTACTTCACTACCATATGCATCAATACATAGTATCGACTTGCATCGAAAATCAATCACAACCCTGTGAGCATCGAGCCAATCCATCCCTAGCACTATGTCATAAGAACCTAATGGTATAACACATAGATCTGCAGTTGTGTGGAAAGAACCAATCTCCAATCTACAATTCAGTGCAAAGGAATGTACTGCAACCCTAGCACCAGATGCTAACTCAACCTGCCACTTACCCTCTTGCCTCATTGCTCCTAGTCTATCATGTGCCACAACAAATGTGAAATAAATGAGTCAGAGGCTCCTAAATCAAACATTATGGTAACCCGGTTACCCTGCAACATACCTGTAGTCTCCACCACTATACTCTGGTGGTCAGCCTGGTGGTTATCAATCGTAGCAAATACACGGTGTCCTCTGCCTACATCCCCTACAGTCGGCTCTGACACTTCTGACCTCTGTGTATATCCTGACATGCCCTTATTAGGACACTACCGAGCTATGTGACCCTGTTGGCCACAAGCGAAACACCTGGTACCTCTACCATAGCCCCTACCACCAGAAGGTGCACTAGACTGCTGAACACTACTCCTAAAGGTAAACTGAGAACTCTACACTGGTTGTGCATTACTGAAGCATTTAACACGCCTCCAATTCCGATCACCCCCTATCTAATATTTATCATTCTATCTAGGTGGAAAATCCTTTCATTTTCTTTGAGAGTTTTGGTACTATCCACTCTGTGCCGGTGTCTGTTGTGCCTTGGGTGGTCCAGCTCCCTGCGGCTATCCACTATGTGCACTAGTCCCTACGGTTGAAGTGTTGCCAAACTGTACTCCAACATGACCACCTAAGGCGATAGCCAAATTCTCCTCAATAAGTCTGGCCTTATCCACTTCTATCTCCATGGTCTTGGGTTCAAAAAACCACACACCTCCACTGATTCAAGCATTTAAGCCCCTAAGAAAGTGTTGCACCAACATGCCCTCGTCATCGCCCATGCTGCGTACTGTTTTAGCTCATAAAAATGACACTCGTACAACTCCACTAACATAGTAATCTGTCATAGCGTGTGGAACTCATCCCTACGATGTTGTTGCCAATGATCTAAGAGAAATTTGGTATGAAACCTTTCAAGAAACATCTCTCAAGACACGGTACCAATATCAATATAGAGCTTCTACTCCTCCAATCTCCACCATGTGGAGGGAAATCCTCTCAAGTGCATAATCGCACATCTAGCTCTAGTATTGCTACCATAAGGGTGCATAGCAAAGCATCAGTTTAGGTCATTCAGCCAGGTCTCTTCCTCCAAACTGCTGCCTAGTCCATCGAATATGGGAGGTTGAGCCCTAAGTAAATCCCTCATATGTGAAGCGACAACTGCATCTAACTGAGCTAGTACCTCTCTCTCTAACAAAAATCTGATCTACCTCTTGCCTTGGTCCAAGATGGGCAAGAGTCTCCTCCAATAACTGATGCAACTATGCGCCCTCGATCCCTAGTGGACTTGGATTCTTAACACTACCTGCCAAAATGTTCTGAGAAGCCTACTGCTCCTCACAGTCATAATCATGAGCAACATGTGGAGGTGAGTTCTACTGACTACCCCCGTGTTTGTCTCCTCGACCTTGACCTCTCCTAGGTGGCATGATCCTGCAAAAACACACCAAGGTGTAAGACAAGATATGCAACTTAAATCCTACACAAAGACTTAATGGTTTCCAAATTAACCCATAGTTCCCAGTGTTTAAACCTAGGCTCTAATACCAAGTGTAAAAGCTTGTCCCGCAACCTAGAGGACGATACAATACTACGGAAGCACAACTAATTTTTTTCTTAAAAGTTAAAACAAGATGAGTAAAGTATCCTACTCTAACCACATACATCCTCTAGGCTACGTAACATGTCTACATGTGAACACCATTACTTATAAAATTTCACCAACCATAGCATATGTATATTAAACTCAAGATATAACTTACAACAAAGCATTAAACCATTGCAAGATAAATCTAACACCTAGAAATGTATTGAACATATTTACACAGATACAACACCATTAAATCTAATAATGAATAGATCATAAATATTATTACAATTACATCACAAAGGTTCACCTTGATACAAATGAGGTATTACAATTATACATATAGATCCACAGTTGCAATGAAGAAAGAGAAGAACAACTCCAGAGAACCACACGAGTTCCTCGAACAAGAAGATCCCACCATCACGAACAGGAAGAGAAACTCAACAGTGTAAGATGCATGCCACCCAACCATCTGGTACCCATAGGCCCAGCCCCCATGCTAGGAGATAGTAATAGGAAGCCAAGACAACCTATTACCTCTAGAAATAGGCAATATACAAAAATACTCACATAATAGATAAACAAGAACTAGGGTCACATTGCTTCCAGAATCACTAAATCAAGAACAATCATAATACAAATAAACTAACTGTTGTCATAGGAGGAGTGTCATCACAAAGGTTGCATTGGTTATCCAAAGGAGATCTTTCTAGGTCCTGACCCCCCTCTAGGGTTATCCTGGTAACTTCTTACGATTCTGGCTCCACATGCACACCAATGCGAAATCAGTTATCTTTCGAGAAGACAAGATAACGATCTAGCCATTCCAAGCCTTCCCGACCCATCTCAAGTCTCATACAAGCCCTTGTGCCAATGAGCGAGGCTAAATATCTTGTTATATGTGTTAAGCTAATAGATTATTTAATTCCCCTTTGATTATATTGACTCCCACATGAGTTTTCCTGGAACCACTTTGTGTCCTGGCCCTCACTGAAAGCCACTCCCCTATCGACAACACATAACTCAAACTACATGCCAAGGGTAGAAAGTGCACTAAAAACAAAATAAACAACAATAACCAATACACCTCAAAAGGTAACACATCTCTATGGATGTTCCATACTAAAACCTAATACGTACACTATCCAAGAACTCAAAGGGTGAACTAAAGTTACAACAACCCCTTTCACAATTACAACTCTGGAAGACTTAGATTCGCATAGTGACAAATACTTCCCCTAGTACATAATTTTATAGAAAACACGTACTTAAATAAATACAACTTCAAGCAATTAAAGAAATGCTATCCTTCAGATTTCCTAAATCCAATGAAATCAATTTTGCATAGTTAAAATACACCATTTAAATATAACTCCAACATATAATTAACCACAAGAAAACTAATTGCATATCTTCTAATCTTCACAAGTACTCATAAAATTAACTCAATTTCCTCAATAAAATAAATCAATTATTTCTATTAAATTAATCATGCTTGTAAACCTTAATTGAATTACCCACGCATTAAATAAATATATTTAATATATATATATAATTATATATAATTATATATATACATATAAATATATTATTTAATTATAAAATTAATTATACTTTTTCAAATTCCATTTTAATTACAACACAATTTCCAAAACAAATATTATAAATACACACACCCATATATATATATATACATATATAAACACATAATATATAAATACATATTATGAATACTATGTATATTATATATTATATGTATAATATATATATACACATACATAATTATAATATATATATATATTAATTGAAAAGTAACCATTAAAAAGAACGAAACTGTGAACACGCACCAGGGCTGACTCTATATAGCCGAGCCCTTCCCACTATGGGGGTCGGCAACATCGGCCGCTCTAACATTGCCTGTGAAGATAGTGTTGGGCACTGCCCTCCCTATCGACTCCCATATGGGAGGGTCGGCTGTGGGGGTAAATCCCCCAGCCTTCACAAAATGTTTAATATTTTTTTTAAAACATAAAAAACCCTACAATTTTCTATAAATCCCCGTACGATTTTAATTCTGTCTTTTTTACAATTTCGTTTAATCTAAAATTTCTTCAGGAAATTTACATTGTTTAAAATCCAATACAATATTTATATATTAAATATATATATGTATATGCACATATATATTTCAATATATATGTATATATATATATATATATTTACATATGAATTAATCCAAGCACTAGTTAAAATTGGGCAATAATTTTTCATAGAAGAAGTTTTCCTACAAGAAAGCTCAGAGGTTTCATTTTCCCAGATAATTAAAAGAAATAGGAAACTAAACAGAATAATGATTTTCTACAGAGAACTATAATTCCTTTGTATAAATATAATTCGAATGAAAAATTTACACAAAGGATATTTAATTATTTTCTAGAGAGGTTCCTCTTTCACGACAAACTTTTAAAGAAAGAAACAAAAGCTTCTATAGTATTGAAAATATTTTCCCTAAACTTTTCCAAATTGCATTACAGTAATATAAACAATTTTTCAATTCAAAATTCACAAAAACAGTAAAGGAACCTATTCTAGAAGAACTGTTGCCTCGAGAATTTTTGTCGAGCTTCTTTGTAACTTCAAATTGCCAATGTAGCCAAAACTTCCTCCAGTAAATTTGCCTCTTTCCAGAAAACACACAATACACAACCAAGAATTCTATAGTAAAATTCTAAAACAAATCTTGAGAGAGATCCACAATTTCCTCACCAATTTTCCACAACCCACACAAAACTTTCGTGAAACAACTTTCTTTCCTTTTCCCTAATATCTCTTCCGAGAATGAATTTTCAACAATTAGATAGCAAATTTCTAACTCATAGTTATTTCAACAAAATATCTTTTCCCTCAACAACTCGGATATTTTCCATTCACATGCATTTAAATATAATAATACAATTTACTAATTGCAACCAATTTAAATATTCTTATTTATTTAATTACCATTTATTTTTAATAATAAAATTTACTCAACAACATAACCAAATTAAATTAATTAATTAATTAATTTATTCTAAAGCCTTCACAACAATAATTCATTTAATTAAATATTTAAATTAAATACACATTTAATCTACCAAATTAAATTTGCACAATAATAAAATACCCAGAACAACTATGATTAAAACTAAGACCAAACTCAAACTGACGACACACTGTACTAGGGTAAAGGTATGACTAGGTAGCCCGTTACTATCTCCCAATATTACTGTTGAGTAGTGGACACGCTTAGACCTGTGAAACCAGGTGAAGCTAATGTCCTATACCTACAATCCTGCAAACAAGCAAATGTCGCACATGTATACAAATAGTAATTCATACACACCGTGAAGAGAGAATCGTGGAAATCACAAGGCACTCTCAAGCGAGTGATGCAATACCATTCTCTTCACCAATACAATGTCACATCAACTGATGAGATAATATATCAATTAAACTACCATAAGCAAATATAGCAATTTCATCACAACTAAGCAACTATGCAAACATAAAGCATATTAACATAATCATCATGCATATAATGTGTCATCACATCAATATAGTCTATCATTGCTCCACTGTCAACGATAGAATAACCATAACATAAAACATAGTCTAACAAAGTATCTGAGCTATCAAGAAAACATAACAAATCGGAGGGGTGTCACATGAATTGTTTTAGGGAAATGGTGTCTGATAGGCATGGATGCTTTGTGCATTGTGTTAGTGGATTTTCTTTTTAGCTCTTAATGATGTTTGATGACCCTCCTATGTAGCATGATTTGCATGGGGTATTTGAGCTTGAAATGTATAATTGAGAACGATGGAAAGAGAAAAGAATAGGGGAACATATTAGAGATAAAACTTATGTAGTTGAACTCTGGGGTTTATAGTTCTCTATATTTGGGTATAGAATTTTAATACTATAATAATTTAGGTTTATCCCATACTTGTAATGAATATTTGTAATTTTTGAAGAGAATGATTAAAGGAAGGATCGACATTCATTATCTTAGTGTATATAATGTCACACTTTTCTAGATTTTTTTAGTTGGCCAACTCAATCACTATAAAATCCTTGTAAATATTTTGTAAGGTATTCTCTTAGAAAAATAAAGGAAATGTATGGGAAAAATCATGGATTGTAGACTCATTTAATATTTTACAAATATTTATTATTTTTCTAAATATATGTGTATAGCCTAGCTTGCTTGTACATTTTGATAGACATAGTATTTTGTGATATATTGATTAAGATATCACCTTTGGTTACAATTATTACATTTTATGAACTTGGAGACTATGTTTCCCAACTAAATAAACACAATAATCTACTATTGGTTCTATTTCTCCACCATCACAATACACCAAAATAAATGAAACTTAAATGTAATTTTAATTTGTTTTGTAAGTATTTTTATTTACTATCACATCTAACTATGTATGACAACATAAGGGATTATTATACAATAGTCATATACGTTCATATGGTAGATTATTTTCTTTAATAAGGTGCTCGACCTTAAGTATTACACACCAACATTTGAGATTATTATTTCCTTCCCATGTTTAATACCCCTAACACTTGAGAATCATCCAACCTTAGGGAATTGGGACCCACTAATCATATCACCTAAAATTGGTGTTGTTAGGTATTTAACTTCATTTTTTTATTTTAATTTTATAAAATAATCACTAAAGAAACAACTATCTTGGGTGAGTTGATTAGTTTTCAACTAGAAAGCTTAATTGGGTTGATATAAACTTGATGACTCTATTGGTGAGAAGACCTAACCAAATTTTATCCTTAGTGTTTCTATTTTCTCCAATGATTTCCTCATTTTATGAGGTGTTGACTCTATTATCTTAAATTTATTTATTTTCTATTGACCTATGTATGCTAGTTATTTAAAGTGCTTATTGTATTTTGGTGCACTAGCTAGTTGAGGTACATAAATGTGTCTTTCTTTAGTCTTCTCCTAAGGCATAAATTTTCCATACATAGATATATCTTTCTAAAAAGATTATAGTCATGTTTCAACATGTGAAATTTTTCAATCATGGATCACTATGATTTCTTAAATGATAACTCATTTGAGTGCACAATGGTTGTCCATGTAAAACTAAAGATTTTTGTCCTATTACTTGTTCCTTTGATCCCTTTATATGAGATTGTTGATCTAGTAATCCATGTATGTTGTTGTTGAGGATGCAAGTAAGGAAGCTAAGGTGCACTATTTTTTTAATTTAATATCCTTCCTTAATTTTTTGATGTTGAGGATGTTGATTTTCACACATTCCATGTTTCAAATGGAAAATATATGAATATGAAGGTGTGTAATTTTTAATTTCTCCTAGCCATGAATATTTCTATATGAAAAAGTTCTTGACCTTGCTTTGAATCAACTATATATTGCTAATGTGGATTGTGTTGAGCATATATTTTTGAGTTAGTTAATTGAGTCCACCAATGGTGAAGTTGTGTGTCCTCGAGTGGATCATGTTGTTGGTCTATGGGAAGAAGAGAGAGAATTAATTATTAATCATTTTATTATTAAAAATTTTATGAAATAGATTGTGTTGAAGGACAAAAAAGAGTGAGGCAATTTGAAGGTCTTGAGTATTCACATGTAGTGCCTTAAATTTTTAAATTATGTGTTACATTTGAAGAATTATATTTGAATTAGTATTTTGATTCAATCATGGTAGAGTTTATCAATATATTTGTGGTGAAATTGGGTTGCTAGCTCTAGATGAACTAGAGAATTCACTTGATTCAACCCAAATTAAGAATGCACTTGGATTTGACATAATTAATTATCTTGGTATTCATGAGGATAACTCTTTTCATTCTAATTTGTGTATATGTCAAGATGTACATCATACTACCAAAGAGCTTGAAAATCATTGTTATCATATACTTGAGCATGAAGATGGATCCTAATATTTGTGGTTTCCATGTTCTGATCATTTTCATATCCAGGTCTTTAACATGATGACCAAAGAATTAACATTTCAAATATGCATCCATGCATGAAACATGATTTGTTTCATCTAGGTGTTGGATACAATTGTGGCTCGAGGGAGATCTCATCTACTTTAGTAGTATTTTCTTTGATATAGGAAAATGGTTGTTATAATTTGTCCATGGTCATGTGCCATGGATCCTCTTTGTAGGGTGAGACATGCAATTTTATTTTTGAGTTGTATTTATAGCTATCCTTCAATTTTCCTTGAGCCTCACATTCATTGGCTGCAAGTTATTATCCTTATATATATTGTGTTTTATTTTATGTTGTCTTGTTATATATATCATTTAATTTTGTTTGGAATCATGATATCTATTGATCATGATGAAGTGTGTTGTTGTCACAATGCTCATTTTCCCCCCTTATTTTGGTTTTACCTCAAAGATCTAGATTCCTTTTGTTCCTACAAGAGACATGCATCCCCAACTAGATCCAATGTTGGTACTCCATTTTGTTTGTGTCATTTTTTCCTAATTCATGCCTCCCTTATACATTTTGGCCTTGTTTATACCATCATAGATAATTGATCAATCTAGGATATGTTTATCAGAGTCAAACATTCAACCTCCTCCCTCCCTACATAATTGTCATGAGGTACACTTGAACCCTTATTCTTGACACTCCAAAGATTTTTTACCTCTTTAAGATCACATGATTGGACTTTCATTTCTCTATATACCTTATGGTATGAGTTCCTTTCCATTCATATTCATAATCCATAACTCCTAGATTATGGAATGAGACACAAGTCACTCCCAACCCCCAAATTTTGAAAATTTGACCTTTTTTAATGTTCCTCCCACCTACTTCCCTACAAGTCCTAGTTCACCATTATGATCCAATATGACCCTACAACTTCTCTAAAAGGTTTTCCCCACCATAAAATAATTATTCAATATAAAGGCATGAATTCAAATATGTTTCCAACAATAAGAAAATTTAAAATAAACCTATAATGTAATTAATGCATTGGTAGTTTGATGACTATTCTAACCATTTTTGTTGGATATTTCTTGGTTAATAACACTTGATATGTATGGGTGTTCTATGTAGTGTGTTAGTGGATGTTTGTGTGTCCTTTCTCATGCAATGAAATTTATTAGAGGATGTAAAGTGAATATAACAGGGGTACATATCATAGATAAAACTTACATAGCTAAACCCTAGGGTGTATAGTTCTCTAGATGTGATTTGAAGGAGAAAGTAAAGTGAAAATAATGAATATTTGTGTGAGTGCTAATTTAGAAATGTAAGTGGAAATAAATGAAATACAAAAGAAACCTATCTAAACTATCATAAACATCTAGATAGGTCTCAACAATAAAATTAAAACAAGATAATAAAATCAAAAGCTAAATTCAAATGTTACCAATGCCTCCATTGTTGAATGTTTTTCTCCTTGGATGATTGATTTTTGGATGCTCCTTGCTTGAATGATACCAATTTTGACAATATATACTTACTTGAATGATTATGGATGAGAATGAGGTATGAAGTGCTTGAATTTATAGATTTTGGGAATGGGGAATGGATGGCCAAGATTTGATTGAAAATAAATTTATGCTTCATGGATTGAGAAATACCAAGAATAAATTGTCTTTCTTGGCCAACAAGGTTGAAAATTATTTCCTTCTTCAAGCTCTTCTTAATCAAATGTAGCTACAAAGCTTTCTTATTTTGTCTTCATCAACAACTTTGATCAATTTTTTCTTCAACTACTTTAGAAATATTATTTTTGTCTTTGTTGTAAAAGGAATCTATTATGTTAGTGGGTGTTTCTCTGATTGGTTGTAATATAATTTTGATTATCATTTGTGACAAGTGTCATTATGCTCCTTAAGCCTTCATTCTTACCATTTTCTATCTAAGAAGGAGCTAGGATCCTTGTAAGGAATCAGGTAAGTTGTGAATTTGAGCAATTCTTTTAGTCTATAAAGTGTTGTTATGGTTTTGTTGTGAAGGTTCGTGATTTTTTTCTACAATAGCAATGCATCTTTTATTAAGGCATATATGAATACATGTGTTTAGTATGTCATCATATCAAAATTTGTAAAACAATACCTTTCATAAATAAAATAATCAAGCATTATTGAGTTCTTCAATGCAAATTTCTTGCATTGTGTATTTTTATTGATATCTTCTATTCAATGAATGGAATAATTGCTTTCATTAAAATGAAAAAGATATTATGTTTGCAAATGGATTGTTAAGAAGGATCATCTTGTAAGTCTTTAGTTGGTTTTGTTATTATAAGGTAATAACAATTTGTTTACTATCAAAGTATTTTTAATTACTGTGAGGAAGATTTTATAGGATTATAGCATTCTATAACCCTAGATAAGCACTTGTCAAACTAAGATAACACTCACAAATCCCATAATAAATCTACAATGATAAATCCTCTAAGACATTTGCAATTTATTTATAATTATTGTTGTATCTTATACAAGATTTTGAAAATTTGCAAGGATATTGAATAAGTTCTCCCATTGTATTGTGTGAATCCTTGCCACAAGTGTATGCGAAGTAATCTGTTAGATATTATCTTCTCTTATGTTGCAAATATATAAGTGATATCATAAGGGAATCCAACCTTGGTTTTGCAGAACCTAAAGTGCAAATGACATTAGCCGTAATAGAAAATTTCCTATTCGTCGGCCAATCTCTTAATAGCCTTGAGTATGAGACATGGCTAATGTTTAGGGGTTATTAAGGAATTAGTTAGAAGCATCAACACCTAGACTCAAAATATTATTGTAAATTAATGATCATGATACACAAATATATATTTGAATTTAAAGCATAGAATGCAATATTTGATTGAATTCATGTGGAAGTAATTTAAGCAATGGGGCACCAAATTTGTTGCTTCTCCCAACCAAAATATTAAACTATTCACCAATCCTTTCTCATAACATGATCAATCTAGTGCATGAATATTTTTTGATGATTTTTATTGGAAATTTTACTCATTGTTAATTTTCTAACTGTTAATAACAAAAAATTAGACCCATATTTTAATGTAACATGTTTATTTTTTCTTATTTATCAAAAAATGATTGTTTATGTTGAAAGACAAACATTGATGTGGAGTTCAATATACTTTTTTGAATCTTTTTTACCTAGTTTTCTATTTTTCCTAATATTTTTAATAAAGGTCTTTACTTTTTGAAGTAGAACTATCTTGCTTATAAAATAAAATAAAACATTAATTTTTTTATATATTAAACTTTTTAGAAAGCTAATTCTAAGGGCTATGGACACATGAAATTTTTGTCTCTAGATGATGGCATTGACCCTTTTGACCTTTAAAATTGTAACATGTGGATAGGAGAAGAAATTATTATCATATGGGTGTCACAAAAGTAGGTTTAATTGAGGGGTATGTTTGGTCGAAGCCTAAGCTTACAAAAAAAATTGATTGAACCAATCATGGGGTGTGATACCACACCACATGTGCATTTACTAGTTTTAATTGAAGCCCCTTTCAATTGAACCTCAATGATTTTAGGTGATTTTTGACCATTTTTTTCATTTTGGTCAAACTTCAATCTAAATCCAACATTTTTGGACATGATTTTTGGCCATTTTTAAAATTTTGACCTAGAAGTGGGACTCACTAATATGCTTTCAGCTCACACTATCACAATCTTATAATAAATTTGTTGGGTTATTGATGATCAATCTAATGTATATTTGTTCGTATCCATAACATTTTCTCATGATGTAATACCTAATAATGGATACTATAGGCTACTCTACATTAGGGGATATATCGTGTGTCAACACATCAAATAAATTATGGTTGATCACGAATGCCACTTCAATGTATGTATTAAAATAATTTTATTTAATTATGATTTACAACAAGATCAATATGCAAAAATTGAAGTTGTTTTAAAATATTCTAATGCATGCTACAAGACATAATGGAGTACATTATCCTAAATCAAAATTGATTGAAAGGAGGAAATTGTTCTCTTTTATATCATTCTTACTTCAAATTGAATTCACACCATTCTTGATTAACAATAGAATAATATCTAAAAGACGTTTAAGAAACACTTGATGATTCCCATCTATCCACATAAAGAAGTCTTGGTTCTTAGAGCTTGAAACTCCGAAGTGGACTGCGTGTTTTTACATAGACAATCCTACAAACCTTATAGAGAATATACTAGACAAAGTGGGTACCATTAGTTTTTAAAATAGTATTCTATACAACTTAAAACCTCTTACTCGAACTTGTTATGATGAATTAATAAACCATCTCATATTTAATTTTCCAATGAAATAAAAACCTCCATATGAGCACGCCAAGCTGGAAAAGGAAAAACCGGGGTAATAAAGAGTACCGCCTTAGTTTATTTTTTGGCAACCTTTTTACTGTTTTAGCTGGCCCAAGTCGAACCCGGGACGTTACAACAGTCAAAGATAACATCGACCGATGCGGCGTAGGGCTCCAGCTGGTTACAAATTCTTTCAAATATTTTACTAAATATTGTAAATTTTCCATTTAAGAGAAAGTAACGGAATGGATTATTAATACAAATCATAACGACGACTCCAAAACATGGCGACCATCATAGTTTTGATGGGTTAACTTTGCCTTCTCTTATAAACGGGTAAAATGATAATTTAGCTATTTTCTACAAATTATTAAAGAGATGTTAATTTTTTTTAACAAAATTATTTAAATAAATAAGATGGATTTGTATGATTATTATTAACATGCAATTATTAATGATGTAATTTTCAATTATTTTATATTTATAAAATATAAATAGTTTATTTGATATTTATTATATTGAAGGTATGATTTATTGAACATGAATGTATTTTAAGATACTAAATAGTAAGAATAAAAGTACATATTCTACATTTTTGTATTTTTGTTTTATATTTTCTTGTATCGATATCGTAAATATATATTTATAGTTTATAATTCAAATGTTTAGCATTTGAATCAACCCCTTATTTTTAACCCATCAATTAACCACCCTTCTCTCTCAATGGTCCAAATGAAACACTATCTAGGATTATACTACAAGTGCAATCCTATTCTTTCGATTGAGCCTTGCCATGTTCTGATGTAATCAATTCAAACATTTAAAATATTTTCCTTTGATCTTATTGGCAACCCATTTTGATTGTCAATTTTGTCTGAGTCATGCCCCTCTTCTATATTTTGGCCTTGTTTAACACATCATAGATAACCAATCTAAGATAGTTCCAAACAAGTCTCCCTTGGTCAAGGTTTGCATAAAAGTTGTTCTTTACCATCCTAATGTGCTTATAATATTGTTGGATGTTTTAAGGTACCAAAAATATTTGAGTGTGGAGGTTGTAAGTTCTAAATATTGTAAGTGTTTACAAGTCTTTAAACTTTCAAAATTCCCCTTTAAAGCATGCCATTTTGCTCAAATTTGATTTTCCCTTCATCTTTGTTGGGTTATCAAACTTATCCATCCCCACTTGTCATCTTCTCATTCATTGCACTTGTCCATTTCCTCGAAGTCAAGTTGTCAGGTTTCCTCTTTTTGACATGCTTTCCTTCTAACCCTCAATTCCTTGACACTTGACCATTTGCACTAGGTTACCTTTGTCAAAGTCAGACTTTTAGTCTTCCCCCTCCCCATATACAGATCATGAGGTATGCCCAAACCTTGATCCCTAATACTCCAATTTTTTTCTTCCCCTTTAGGATTGTGTGCTTGGAATTCCCTTTCTCTGCATACCTTATGGGATGAGTTTTTTCTCATTCATCTCTCCCAATCTCTAACTATTTAACAATGATATGAGACACAAGTCACCCTCAACACCTAAACTTTGAAACTGCCACCCTTTTCACAATTTCTATCACTTCTCTCCTCTCCCATCTCAATCCACCATGAATGATCCAATGCAACTTGCAACCACTCTAGAAATATTTTCCCACCTTTGAAACTATTGTTCACTATAAAGGAATTCATTCACATGTGTTTCCAACCTATAATGTAATTAGTGTAGTGAATAAAGTTTGATGACTATTCTAACAATTTTTGCGAGCTCTTTCTTGGGTGATATATCATGCCTTACTATGACATTAATACAAAAAAATGTCAACAATGGGACAATTCCCCATGCTCCCATGGTAAACTTAGGCACATCTTATAATGCAAATTTTGATGAATTCTTTTAGGGAAATGATGCCCGATAGGTATGGATGCTTTGAGCATGAAATTTTTTAGGTCTTAATGATGTTTGATGACTCTCCTATGAGGCATAATTTGCACGGGGGTGATCCCACAATACTGGTTTACAATTTTTGGCCAAACTAGACACTGAAATTATTATTTTTAACTAAATCTTCACATTCGGGTACCTATAGCAGCTAAACCGTGAAGGATTTGAAGATGATGCAAACTAGAGTCTCATCACATTTTGTCTGTAGATTCTAAAAATATTTTTTCAAAATTTTTGGATTTAGATTCCACTTCTTTTTCCATCTCCCATGAAATTTGGTTTTTTTCAAAAACAACATTTTAAAAAGTGACACACACTGTATAACACATAAATTTTTTTCCATGAAGGATAAAATTCTAATTATTTCAAATTTAGATTCAACTCTGATATCTAGTGCTTCCACTTGGTTATATATTTTTTATTGAATATTTTTTCTTTAATCAAGTTTCAAAGTCAAACCAATTACAATTCACATAGCATCGTGATAATGCATAACTTTTTGTATATATCAAAATTAAATTTTTTTTTTTGTTGATCAAGGACTTCATTATCTAGTGCACTCATATTTTTAATTTTTTTTTTGATAATCTTCTATTTTTCCACATGTGCGAGCAGAGACCTTTGTTTTCAATGAAAAACCTATGTTTAATAAAACTAAAAAAAAAAAACATATTAAAAATTATATTCGTTGGATAGCTTGTTCTAAGCACTACCTAATTTTAGTTGGGTTTGTGAGGATTCCTTCATTTTCCTTCCTCCATCAAATTGTAAACCACTATTGTGGCTTCACCCATGGGGTATTTGAGCTTGAAATGTATAATTGAGAAGGATGGAAGGAGAAAAGAATAGGGGAACATAATAAAGATAAAACTTATGTAGTTGAACTCTGGGGTTTATAGTTTTCTAGATTTGGGTATAAATTTTTTATACTATAATAATTTACATTTATCCTTGTAATGAATATTTGTAACTCTTCAAATTAATATTTGTAACTTTTGAAGAGTGAATGATTAAAGGAAGGATCAACATTCATTATCTTAGTGTGTATGTCACACTTTTCGAGAATTTTGTTAGTTGGCCAACTCAATCACTATAAAATCCTTGTAAATATTTTGTAAGCTATCCTCTTAGAAGAATATAGGAAATGTATTGGTAAAACAATTGATTATTAAGTAGACTCATTTAATATTTTTCAAATATTTATTATTTTTCTAAATGTATGTGAATAGCCTAGCTTGCTTGTACATTTTGATAGACATAGTATTTTGTGATATATTGATTAGGATATCACCTTTGGTTACAATTATTACATTTTATGAACTTGGAGACTCTGTTTCCAACTAAATAAACACAATAATCTACTATTGGTTCTATTTCTCCACCATCACAACACACCAAAATAAATGAAACTTAAATATAATTCTAATTTGTGTTGTAAGTATTTTTATTTACTATCACATATAACTATGTATGACAACATAAGGGATTATTATACAATAGTCATATACATTCATATGGTAGATTGTTTTCTTCAATAAGGTTCTCAACCTTAAGTATTAAACTCCAACATATAGGCACATGAAGTGACAAAAAAAATAGGGGTGCACTATGCATCAAGTATGGTCTATAAAAGGGTAGTTATTTTATTTCATGGTGATATTTATTGTAACACCTTAGAGAAAACCCCTTGGTTGTAAAAATCAAAAGTGAAGGAGGTATTACCTACCTTAGTAATTTGTCCTTAGTTGGCAAACATGAACATAATTTTTATTATTTTCTTCCCATGTTTAACACCCCTAACACTTGAGAATCATCCAACCTTAGGGATTTGGGACCCACTAATCATATCACCAAAAAAATGGTGTTGTTAGGTATTTAACTTCAATTTTTATTATTATTATTTTTATAACATAATCATTAAAGAAAAAATTATCTTGGGTAAGTTGATTAGTTTTCAACTAGAAAGATTAATTGGGTTGATATAAACTTGATGACTCTATTCGTGAGAAGACCTAACACAATTTTATCCTTAGTGTTTTTGTTTTCTCCAATAATTTCCTCATATTATGAGGTGGTGACTCTATTATTTCAAATTGATTTTTTTTCTATTGGCCTATGTATGCTAGGGATTTATAGGTCTTATTCTATTTTGGCACACTAGCTAGTTGAGGTATGTACATAAATGTGTCTTTCTTTATTCTTCTCCTGAGGCATAAATTTGTCATACATAGATATATCTTTCTAAAAAGAGTATAGTCATGTTTCAACATGTGATACATTTTGCAATTATGGATCACTATGATTATTAAATGATAACTCATTTGAGTGCACAATGGTTGTGCATGTAAAACTAAAGATTAATGGCCTATTACTTGTTCCTTTGATCCCTTCACATGAGATTGTTGATCTAGTAAGCCATGTATGTTGTTGTTGAGGATGCAAGTAAGGAAGCTAAGGTGCACTATTTTTTCATTTAATATCCTTAATTTTTTCATCTTGAGGATGTTGATTTTCACAGATTCCATACTTTGAATGGAAAATATGAATATGGAGGTGTGTGATATTTAATTTCTCCTAGCCATGAATATTTTTATATGAAAAATTTCTGGAGCGTGATTTGGAGCAACTATTTTTTACCATTGTGGATTGTGTTGAGCATATTTTTTAGCCCATTAATTGAGTCCATCAATGGTGAAGTTGTGTGTCCTCAAGTGGATCATGTTGTTGGTCTATGGGAGGAAGAGGGAGAATGAATTATTAATCATTTTCTTATTAATTTTTTTTATGAAATAGATTGTGTTGAAGGACTGTCATAACCCAATTTAAACATTTTTAATTATAATATGGTAAATTGAATTATTGAGGAAATTCAATATGTTGAATGGAAATTTTGATATTTTTGAAAAGATTAAAAGAAGATTGACCATCATTGACTATGTGATCTTTTTGAATTATCTTATATATTATTGTGAATTGAATGTTACTGATGAATTTTGCAAGTGCAAGTGTGTGCAATTGTAGGGTGATAGTTTGAAGAATGAGAACACAGTTGAAGTAGGATTGTTTCACCAGATCGAATGGTAAGCCTAATGAATCTGGGTGCACACACCACAAAATTACATGATAACTACATTTAAATTCATATAGGAAATTATATTAAGCTGACTGAAATGATACGGTGACTGAAAAAGATAGATTTGTGAAATGAAAATATATGTGAGATCTTATTTAATTGTCTATCTTATTCTTGTGTGTGTTTGAATTTGAAAGAAAGTGAAAGTGTGGCTTAACATATAAATGAATGTGCATAACTCCGAAAAACTATCTCATTTAAATATTGATGCTCAAAAATAAAATAAAAGTTCATTTTTAGTATTATTTAAATATTGATATATGAAACATATAAACATTTACAAACAAATACATACATACATACATACATACATACATACATACATACATATATATACATATACATATACATATACATATATATATACACACATATATATACATATATACATATATATATATGTAGATACATATATACATATATATGAGATATGGGGACAATATATATATATATATATAGTAGATATATATATATATATATATATATATATATATATATATATATATATATGTATATATATATATATATATATAAAGAGAAGAGAGGCAGGCAGGGGGAGCATATATGTATATATGTATGTATATATATATACATATATGGTACATGCATGTATATACATATATATGTATATATACATATAGTATGTATGTTATGAGAAAGAAAGAGTTATATATATATATATATATATATATATATATATATATATACATATATATACATATATATATGTACATATATATATATATACATATTTACATTTCTTATTAATTGAATTTGAAACTGATATTATCATAATTGACTTGATAGAATTTAAATAAAAATCATGAGAACGATCTCATGCAATAGTGGACTACCATCGAAATTAAGGAAAAATTCAAATTGTAAGAATGAGTCTGCTAAACATTAATGCCCATTATCATTCGAAACAACCCCATAGTGGAGGTGTAGGGAAATCATGGAAAGGTGTTAATCTTGAAAGATTATCATCAACTCTAATTAGGAAAGGAACATGCTATTTGTCGAACAATTGTGGGAAAAAGCCGAAGGAAAAGATCCTCAAAATTCAGAGGTATTTTGGTGTTTTTACATTGAAATGTTTGTATTCTTGTACATTCTCATCTATATTCTTATGCATAGTCTAAATATTATGTCATCGATTCTATAGAATCAAATGAAAAATAGTTATCCACTTTCCTTATGCAAATTGTATGATCGAATTTGATAAATGTTACTATTGTGAGCATGGCCATGTCGACCTTTCTTTTCCCGATTATGCTCTATGCATGTTGCACAAAAGGCTCAAAAGTCGATCATGTCTTTCACTATGAGTTGTGATGTCACAACTCATGTGTATCTGTTGAATGAGTTTCTATTGAGCTCATCACATGGCTATCGGGTAAATCGATAAGCCTATGATATGGAGCGAAATGACTCTTAATCATCATCACCCATTGAAGGTTGGCAATGAATCTCTCATGGAGATTTATGTTATACTTTATTTTACATGTTAAATCTATTTGATGGCCGTCCTTATGGTGTGAGAACCATCACCTTCGATCATGGATTGATGGGTTGTTTTTACCATTTATGTTGCTTCATCGCAGTAAGTGATGGCGGGCTCATGTCACCCTTTTGATGTAGTATGATATTTTTTTTCCTTGCAGTTGTGTTAACTTTGCTATGTTGTAGAGATATTAATGTATCGTGGTGCCTCACCCTCAAAGGATGATGAAAAAATAGTAAACCGATCTAGCCATGTTCTTTCATGTATAGTGTGTGACAATCATTCTTTGGGAACAAATACCCTTTTTGTCCTTTGAATGAATTTACCAGAGGTAAGGGTCAGCCCATATGTTTTTGGCCTCGACTATTAATAATTTCCAAGCGGCAATCATTCACCCACGAGGTCGTTCATGAAACGACTGTGGTATATTTTGCATAGAAGTGAATGAGGGTTATTTAAACCCAAAACATGTTAAGATTGAACCCAAAATATGTCTAAAATATTTCTTGTTAAATGGCCACTATTTCATTCGTGCTCTTTTTACTGTTCAAAAATCTTTACCAAGAAATTGTTAGGATTTTCTTATATACATGTTATATACAAATGTTCTCATAATGATAGAATCTTTGAATTAAACATGAGAATGAAAGTTATATTGTTCAACTCTAGGATTTTTGAGTCTACCATAGCCTTGACTAGGGAATCGTTGACACTTGACCAAATTTAGTTGTCTTGAGAATCGACCAAACCTGGATTAAATGCAAGTATGGAAGGTCAAAGGCAGGATGAAAGAAAGGGAAAACCATTAGGACCTCACATAAGAAAGTCATAATGAAAGACTATACTAAGATAGAGGTTCAACCTAAGATTCCTAATAATGAGACTCTAGCTCAATCCCTTACATAAATTAAGATGGAGAGAGGCAAGAAGATTGAGGATTGAGGAGAAGCAAAAACCTAAGATCAAAAAGTTTCCTGCAATCAGAGATTGGACTCTAGGGTGTGGACCCAATGCATCCTTGTTAACTAAGGAGGAAAAGGAGAGCTTGTGAACTCAATCATCCTCTTCTAAAAAAATTGATGTAAATTGTGATGAGTACCTAGAGGAATGTCCTCTTTTTGATAACGAGAAAACTGAATAATGTAAAAAGAATTCTTTGTAAATAAGGGTCTATTGACCCACATTTAATATAAATAAAACAAGATGAATGAGTGATAAGAAATACAAAATATTTTTTTAATGCACGAATGTGTATGTCCTTGATGAATGAGTGATATATGCATGTGTATTTAATGATATGTAGAAAAATAAAGTTTACTCGTAGAACCCAGTGTTAAGTTATGGTAGACGTGAAATGTGATGCAGGTCAAGTGTAAGCCAACATGGTGACCACCGGGAAAGAGATGGGTGATAGTGGGTCAAACAACAGAGCAAACAAGAGGTTGGAACATATTTTAGACCTTCTAAACTAGGAATATGTTCGTATAGACCACATAGAACAAGAGGTTTAAGTGGCACACAAGGATTGAGACTATATGAATGCAAAAGTCAATCAAGGAGATAGTGGTCTAGGAGCAGGCCCTCGAGGTTGAATTGAGGAAGAGCTTGGAAAAGATCACAAAAGAGTAGCACTGCCTAAGTTTGATGGTAAGGCTATCAGAGCAGGAGCGGAGGCATGGAGTATTGAGATGGAAAAATACTTTGGACTTCGTAACTTATCTGACCAAACTAAAGTAGCATGGGCCACGTATCAACTCTCAGGTGAAGAAACAACTTGGTGGGATAATGAAAAGTCAAAAGGAACCTTCAGCTTGCTGAGATTACTTGGGAACTCTTCCTCCGATCTTTTAGGAAGAGGTGGATACCATAGCCCTTCTTTGATAAGAAGGTGATAGAATTCCAAAACCTAACTAAGGGGAGCATGACTATGACTCACTATTAGGAAAGTTCACCAGCCTATTGAAGTATGTGCCCTAGTACCAGGGAGACAAACATTTTTATATCCAAAAGTTCATATTAGGACTTAGATCACACATTGGAGCAAAGGTGGACATGCATGAACCTCTTACCATGAACACAGTCTTCCAAAAAGCCACCAAACAGGAGTAGAAATTATAGAAGTTATCCAACTATCGCAATAGTGCAAATCCGAAGTTACAGTTTGGTAACAAGAAATTTCATAAAGGAGACAAGAACCATCAAATCTATAATATCAAGAGGGGAATTGAGTCGCAGGTGAAGGGTGAAGATGGTAATGGTGGAAAGAACAAGAAGGAAAAAAAAGAGAGGTAAAGATGACCAAAAGAAGAAAGGCTTTAGGGAGGACAAACCAAGAGGTCACAACAGACCTCATGAAAAATGTTATACTTGTGGAGGAAATCATTATGCCTCAAATTGTCCACAACGGTTGAAGTCACAAAAGGAAAGAAACTATCAGCAGACCCAACATCATCAAATACATGTTGTAGTGGATAATGAGCAGGAAGAGTATCAAGCTTCACCAATTCAACTGATAGGTAAACTCTATGGCAAAACTATCTCTATTTTAATTGATACTAGAGCTACTAAATGTTTCATAGATCCTAGAATAATATCCAAGATACCTATTAGAATTGGATACATGGAAAACTCGTGGAAAATCTAGTATGGTAATTGAGCAAAGCGGAGGGTAGATACCTCTCTTTTGTAGCGATTTAGAGCTTCCAACCTTCCAAACCCAGGTCAACCTTTATGTGGCACCTTTAGGCTCATACAATGTAATTTTGGGGATAAATTGGTTAATCAAAAAATGGCTATAGTGAACAGTGAGGATAAGATAGCCAATTAATCAATTTTTTGGATGATTACAGGAAACCAATCGAGAGTTTTGGAATGCAAAGACCCTTAGAGCTTAGAAATATTTCTACTATGTAGCTCAAAAAGGCTCGTCAGAAGGGATGTGCATTTTATGTTATGCATATCAGTAACCCTGATAGCAAGAAACCATATTTAGATGACTACCCTATTCTCAAGGAGTTCCAAGATGTATTCCCTGATGAACTCATGGAGTTACCTCTAAAATGAGAATTTGACTCTCTATTGATCTTGTACTAAGAGTTGAGCCTCAATCTAAACCACCTTATCAGATGACCAACATCAAACTCTATGAGTTGAAGGTCCAGTTGATGGAATTATTGAATAAAGGGATCATAAGACCTAGTGTGTCTCCTTGGGGAGCACCAATTATCTTTGTGAAAAAGAAGGATGAAACATTGCATTTATGTATAGACTATTGGATGTTGAACAAGGAAACCATTAATAACCAATATCCATTCGCGAGGATTGATGAGTTGTTTTACCAGATCAAGGGAGCGACAATGTTTCGTACAATTGATCTCAGGTTAGGGTATCATCAGTTGAGAATAAAGGATGAAGATATTTCGAAGGCTGTATTTTGAACTTGATATGGACATTATGATTTCACTGTGGTACCTTTTGGTTTGACTAATACACCTACAACTTTCAT